>RJWJ010007132.1:0-58905 GCA_004363605.1 Indri indri | reverse complement strand
GTCTTTTTATTATAACACTAAAAACTCACATGGTGCAGTTGATAGGAACGTCATCTTCATGGGTCATGTTTGTGAGAACTCGGAAGAGTTGCATAAGAATTACAGGTAGAAACTGTATCATGACTTGGATCTCCATGGCATGCAAGCACTAAAATAAGTCATTATTAGTTATGAAAACAAACAGAAATATGATATAACTTGCAAATGTGAAACAACAAAAAAAATAAGTAATGAGAAATACATTGACTAGCCCATAAGCTCACTTAAATGACAGGTTGTCATGGGACAGGGGACTTTGTTTTGTTAATTACTTAATCCATACCTCAATTTTAGCACTCAGATTTTGTTAGTTTATTTAATATTAAATACTTTACTGAAGATAACATGTACAATTAAGATAAACAGGTTTTGGAAAAATGACAACTGACTCTTTGTAAACTCAACTGTGGAGGGGAACAGACACGTTTGGAGACACTGGAGATGCGCCTACTGGCCCCCAGCAGTTTGTGTGTTTTACAGGGGAATGTGGGCCTTCCGTTAACCTGGTAAGAAGTGAAGTGGGATTCAATAAAGAGTGCTTCTGCAGGGCGGGAGAGGGGGCAAGGGCAACATATGTAACCTAAACATCTGTACCCCCATAATATGCTGAAATAAAAAAAAGAAAAAAAATATAATCTACCAAAGTGTTTAAAAATAAATAAATAAATACATAAAGAGTGCTTCTGTACATCATTGGCTTTAAACCAGCACCATCTATAAAACTGAGGCAGCTCTGCATTCTAACTACCCTGCAATACGTTTCCTCAACGTGCTAATACTGTCTCTAATGATAAGTGTGCTACGAACAACAAAAAGGAATGTGTTCATATATGCATAGAGACGATAAAAACAGTGAAATATGTTCAATTTCTTTCTTCTTTCTTCCCTTCTCTCCCCATTCACTCACTCACTCAGTCAATCAGCCAACCAAAGAAAGAAAACAAACTTCACTGGGCACCTTCTATATCAATTCAACATGTAGTGCTATAAGACAGACAAAGGCGGATAAGTTGTGTCTGTATGTAAGGAACTCATAAGTTATCTTGCCCAGTCTCTCTGACTTTTGCTCCATTTTTCCATCCTTGCTCTCATCACCCCTTTTCAGGACTCTATCATCTGTATTCAAATCATCTCAGCAATGACCTCTTAGATCTCTGTGCAGCTTCTCTTCAATCAGATGCATAGGGCAAGATATCGAGCTTAAGGAACTCAAGGTCCATCCTTCTGGTTTTTCCTTCCTGTACAGCCTCTCTTCTATCTTTTCTGCCATCATCCCCTTCCAGTACCCTTTAATCTATACTCGAAATAGTCTAATTGTTTTCTTTCTAGTAGGTGTCTGTACAGTTTCTCTTCATTCCCAATATATCCAACTCTCATTTCCAAATTAATTTTCCTCAAATAGTGGTTATGTTAGACCACCTCCAGCCAAGATTTTTTTTTTTTTTGATGTCTCCCCATACCTAAGGCAGTGGTTCTCAACCAGGGGCCATTTTGCCCCTCACCAGAGATTTAGCAATATCTGGAGACATTTCTGGTTGTCACAATGGGGGATGCTACTGACATCTAGTGGGTTGAAGCAAGGGATGCTGCTAAACGTCCTATGACACACAGCCCCACACACCAAAGAATCACCCTGCCCAAAAATGTCAATAGTGCCAAAGTTGAGAAACCCTTACTTAGGGTATGAAGTCCAAGCTACTTAAGACCCAACCTACATTTTCGGCCTGAATACTCATCATTATTTACAAGGCAAAACTGGTGTCTTCACTGTCCCTTGAATATATTGTATACTTTCCTAGCTTTGTGCCTTTGTCCACAGTTTTTAGTCAAATCCTCACCACTCTTCCAAGGTAAATTCAAATCCCCACACTTCAGGGAAGTCATTTATTTTCTCATTCAACAAAGGCATATGAAATAAACTTCCAATAGCTAAGCTCACCAAACCAAACAAACAAAAAAATAGCACTACCACCAACACAACCCCAAACAAATAAAGAAACAAAAGCCACAGTTTCTGCCATCAAGCAGTTCATAGTCTGAAGAGGATTAAGACACAGAACTAAATCATTGCAATACCAACAGTAAATGGTATGATAGTAGTATATACAAGATGTACAAAGGAAGGAGCAACTGAGTCTGCAAGTAGGTAGGAATGTCTGATGAGGGTTCAGAAAGGAGAATAAAGGACGCATAGGAGAAACCAGGTAGAAAGGAGAGATGGTCGTTCCCTGCAGAAATGATCTCCCTGTTACCAGTGTCTCTCCTCTATAATACATTCTCAACACAGCAAATGCAGCAGCCAGTGTGTTTTTTTTTTTTTTGAGACAGGGTCTCACAGAGTATTCTTTTTGAAATACAAATTCAAAAGTGACATCTTACCCTTGTTAAAAACAAAACAAACCACCATGAACAAAGAGCTGTCACGGGCTTCCCGCCATCCTTCCCCCTTGCTGCGCACTGCATTTTACCTCCATGGTCTTTTTTTCCTATGTCCTTCCAACATGCCAGTGTAAGGTGTTTGCACCTGCTACAATATTCTGTTATTCTTTTACATGGCTTTATCACCTAAGGCTGTCTTCCTCATCACTTTCCTTTCAGTTTAAAATGTCATTTCCTCAGATAGGCCTTCCCTGACAACTCCAGCTGGAAAGTTCCTGTTCGATCCCAGCAACCTGCTCTATTTTCTTCATAGCACTCATCTTTTATTTATTTATAATCTCCCTATTCCAACTAGAGCAGGTCTACTTTCTGAATTGTTCCCCATTAGATTCCCAGCACCCAGAACAATGTCTGGCCCATAGTAGGTACTCAATAAGTATTTGGTCAATGACTGAATAAATGAATAAAATAAGGAACCAAAAGGAAAGATAAAGACAGGTGCCCTCTAGACTATTTTTGTATTATTGACATATTTATTGTCATTTACCTTGTGTGTGTCCTGTCTCTTCATTAGGTTGTAAGATCCCTATGGACAATGACCCTAAGTTATTCTCTTCTGCAAGTCCCAAAGATCTAGCAAAATACTAAACTCATAATAACTGCTCAAGAAGTAGATGGTAAATGAATTGATGATACAATGTCATTTATAGGGACAATAGAAAGCAAAGTGTGGTAGAAAGAATACAGAACCAGGAGTCATGAGACATGTCACAGCCACAGCTCAGCTCTGCCACTAACCAGCTGAATGACTACAGGCAAGTCACTCTGCTTGGGCTTCAGTTTTCTCATCTAACAAATCTCTAGAATCCTTTTCAGCCCTAATATTCCGTAAAGGAGCTTGGTGATTTCTAAAATCACATAGCATTTCACTCAGTACCACCAGAGGGCGAGCGTAGGTCACATAAACATCAGAATTTTTACATCCTTAAAAACACAAATACGGGCACTTTTTTTTCTGTTTTAAGAATATCAGCATATGAAAGTGATGTTCTGTTCCACTCCACTGTGTTAAAACTTTCACAAAGCTTCATCACTGAAGGAAAAAGCCAATGACCTTAACAGTCAAAGTATTTATACGTATAGCTGGGGTCCTAGACATTACCTGAAGAAAGGATTTCAAGGTTAGATGACTGTTAAATAATACTTCTTAATGATAATTAAGAACAATAGCCACTACTTCCTGAAGTCTCCCTTCTTCTCTTCCAACAGTGTATTTTCTATACAGTGGGGAGACTAAAAACCAGTCACATCATGTCACACCTCTGTTCAAAGCCCTGCAAGGCTTCCTATCTCCCTTGGGAGTAAATCCAAACTCCTCACCATGCCCTATGAGGCCTCACCCAACTAGCTCCCCAGAGACCTTTCCAAGGTATCACCAGAATGGTGATCACCAGAAAGGTATCAAGGAATCACCATTCTGCCACACCAGAATGCTTGCTGTTCCTTGAACACATCAAGCCAAACTCCTCAGGGTCTTTGCACTTGCTGTTCCCAGCTCTCCTGGAGAAATCCACATGACTGGCACCCTTACTTCCTTTAGGTCTCTGCTCAAATATCACTTTACCAGAGAGCTCTTCTCGGGCCACTTTAAAACAGGAACCCCTTCTCATTCTTTGACCCCTTCACTGTTCTGGTTTTCTTTACAGCACCTGTTTCCACATGATACAACATATATATTCATTCATTTATGTGTTTACTGTTTTGTCTCCATGAGAAAGTAAGCTCCTTGACAATAGGGATACATTGTTTATTTTCTTCACTTGTATTCCCAATGCTCAGAATGATGCCTGGCCCACAGGAAGCACTCGAGAAGTAAGTGTGGCATCAATGATTACTATCCGGCAGATGCCCTATCTCATTTAAGCCTCACAACCACCCCACAAGGTGGGCATCATTGTTATCCCCACGTGACAGATAAAGAAACAAAGTCTTCGAGAACTTAAGTCACTTGGCCGAGGTTGATCACAGACCTAGTAAGGGACGGATCCAGGATACGCACTCAGTTTATTATTACAGAACCCCTACGTTTTATCTCATGTCATACCACCTCTCTGAAAGAAATGAGCATTTTTGTTTCCTGAGTGTATCATTAAGTAATAGCACAAGCCCGAAGGGAAATCCTGAAGAGGCTTCATTTGAAATCAAAATTCCTCCGACTAGCCACAACTAACCTACGAAAGGGGCTATGAAAAGAAGACAGCCGCTGCCAGGCAGGTTATGACAGGCATGGCAGCCCTAGCACATAGGGAATAACAGTCTTAGGTCCTCTATACATGTCATAAGCTATGGTATTCCTTAAGACTCTCTCCTACGCGACACGCGGAAAATACAAGTCCTTCTCTCTTTAGTTGGCCCTTTTGTTTTACTCTTTCATTCACGGACCCAGGAACCATTTCACATTTCATTCCAAGCAAAAGTGCTTCCATTCCTCCTGGCCCTCTTCCCTCCGGCATTCTCTACCTTTATTGGGCAGTCAGCAGGAAGAGAAAAGCCCTGAAAAATCAATTTATGGAACTGAAATAAACATTTTCATGAGATCTTCAAAACTATGATGTGGAATTCTGGCTATAACATTTTCTTCCTAATGTAGCAACTCTGCTGTCTGCTTCTAAACAGCCACTTGCTGAAAAAGTACATAACAGAAAGTGTTCTCGTGAAGATATACTGCCAGAAATATGTTAAAGTGTTTGTTTGCCTTTTTTTCCATAGCAAAATGTGGCAACAGAAAGACATGAAAAACAAATCTTTCACAGAAAGCTGCTGTTCGTTTACCTTTAAATATTTAATGAGCTCTCCTGGAACTTCTTTCGAGCCTGACTGAATCAGCTGGCAATGATGGAAGAATTTGTGCACATGCAGATCCTGGAACACAGATGGAAACAGCCATATGAAATTTGATTCATTACCCTCCAACGCAGGCTCTCTACCTCTCTCTCCTCCTGCACCTTGCAAACCTATCTATCCGGGTGCTCTAATGCCCACACTCGGCAGCTGCAGCTACCAACGTATGAGTCCACGACCTGAAGTCCTCTCGACCACCACACAGAGCAGCAAGCCCAGCTAAATTTGACATGCACCTAAGCACGTGGGGGAGGCCACAATTTATGCCCAACTAGTCAAACGTTCATTTAATTCCCTACCCTCCCCCCCGTTTTTCTGAGACAGAGTCTGGCTCTGTTGTCTGGGCTAAAGTGCTGTGATGTCAGCCTAGCTCACAGCAACCTCAAACTCCTGGGCTCAAGCGATCCTCCTGCCTCAGCCTGCCGTGTAGCTGGGACTACAGGCATGCACCACCATGCCCGGCTAATTTTTTCTATATATTTTTAGTTGTCCAGATAATTTATTTCTATTTTTTTTAGTAGAGGCGGGGTCTCACTCTTGCTCAGGCTGGTCTCAAACTCCTGACCTCAAGAGACCCTCCCGCCTCGGCCTCCCAGAGTGCGAGGATTATAGGCATGAGCCACCGTGCCTGGCCTTAATTCCTTTTTTGACTAGTGTATTCTCTGAAGTTGGGCTGCTTCTCCATTTTAATGAAATAAGCAGGAATAGAGGTGAAGAAACTGACAGGTGAAGAAAAGGCAGGAGCAGGAAGTTACCAGAACAATAGTCTCAGGCATTCAATGCTCAGCTTTACCATGGCACTTCCCTGGCAAGGAAGTCCATCTGTCCTATATGGAGTGAATATACACTGATTCTATGGACAGCATGGGCTGCATCAGAACTGGGATAATGCAATGTGTATTTTGACCTGGTTCCCCTACTAACTACTGTGTGATCTTGGGAAAGTAAGTCACCTAACCTGACTGAGCCTCAGTGTCTTCATCCATAAAATGGTGAGGATAGCTTCCACATTCCTTTCAGAGTTTTGTGAGGCTCAAATCAATAAATGGGAATAAAAAGATGTTGTAATTTGAGAGGAATTATAAAATTTGAGCTAGAATGGTATTATTATAATATTAATGAGAAAAAATCTTGTAGGCCACAACTTCTCTAAGGCTGCAGGAATCGAATATAGTCTATTTTAATCAAGAAATAGACTCGAGTATGAAAATTGACAAAATTCAGATGATACAACTTACTTGAGTATAAATGGTAGACTCTAAGTGGCTTTTAATCTTCAACAAAGGCTTTGCACCATCCACCCACTTAATATCCACATTAGATTGCTGTGAACAGAAAATTGAGTTTCTATAAAATAGCAATGGATAGATGAACAACATATAACACTTTTAGGCATTTCAACATTTTTTTCAGAAATGAATGTATTCATTTCACAAAAAGATTACTGGAGAAAATAACATGCCCTTAGAATGAATGTATCCTAAATCACCTTAAATTTCCAATCCTTTGCAGACTGATACTTTTATAAATAACAATAAAAATGAATTGCTTCAATAAATGAATGTTTAAACATGACACACATCTCAGCCCCAGTTTTAAAAATTATTATTAGAATCAACAGACATAAAATTATTTCTCAAACTGTTATAAACTCCAAACATGCATTTTCCATACTTATTTTTGTTGAGGACCAGCACCAGCCCTCAGACCACAATTTGAGTAGCATTGTCCCAAACAATCAACTAGACCAATAGAATTCTATTTTTTAAAATATTTAATCACGATTACTTCAACAAATGTATTATTTACCTACCCTTCTTGATTCTGCATCATTAAGGTTCAAGTAGCCTGGGGGAAGATTGGCAGAAACTGGCAGCTGCTGCTCAAATGTGATGATTCTACCATCCTTCAGTAAAGGTACCCAGGCAAACCCAACTGCCAAGACAATAATCAACCATGAGAAATGAAATAACAAACGCAATTAGCTACACAAATGTCTGAGTGCTGGGGGGCAGGGTGGTGATGTTTCCAGGGACCTGAATGTGGGAGTCCAGGTATTGGGGAACTGAGTGTTCTGGAAGGAACAAAGGGTTAGGATGGTCTCCAAGTCCCAGCCTGGCCACTAACAAGTAAATAACTCTATTTCCTTAATCCCTTGGCCATAAAAATGGGAACGACAACACATAATCTTTTTATCTAAAAGAGTTACTGAGAGAATAGAGGGAAATAATACATGAAAAGACTTTAAAACTTCAAAGTACATCAATATCGTTATCTTTACACTCTGGGGGATATTTTTGGGTAGATTTACTTTTTAAAAGGCTCGGTTTCCTCTCATCCATCCTTACCCTAAGAGTACAGAGTCTCACAGCTGAGACCATCTCAGATAATAATCACATGTTCCAAAATTTCTTATGGCGGCCCTAGAGTGAGGGACTATGGAAAATTAAGGTCGTGAGTCAAGGTTACACTCATCTTTCTACAAAGCAGTACGCATAAATCATTTAGTTAGGCAGAGTTTTCCTGCTTACGGAAGAAAGAGGTATAGGTATAAGTAGGAGAATGCAGCCAGGGACTGGTGTTTATGACTTGAATCCACTGAGACATTTTCCCCAATCTCTACATTTCTTAGTAGTTCTACCCCAAAAGAGCCTTTTCGCTTTCTATTAGAAAACTCATCATGTTCTAGCTTAAAAAACCAGAGCCATCTGTGTTGCTCAAGTTGAGCAGTGTCAGTATTTCCATTATAGAGATTGCTCTGGGATTCAAGTGTTTATAACTCAGTTGTAAAAAACCTTGCTCTGGACTGAGTTTTGGCAAATGAGAGAGGGTATTGGCTGCACAATACTTTTTAAAGCCACTACTTTCTGATTCTTTAAAATTCTTTGCGTGACTGTGTGTGTGTATGCGTGCGTGTGTATGTGTTACACTGTGAACACAGAAGTCAACACAAATCTGGTTAGAATGTTTTCATTTATGTGTTTAATTTGGCAAATGTTTTAATTCTTAAAAGAAGACTAAAACATTGCTTTCTCTAAGTAGACCAAATGGTTTTCTCAGACTCTGAAATGTGCCTGAAGGGCATCTTTACTAGCACAACTTCAGACATGGTTTCCCCAGACCCTCTCTTTTATAAAAAGCAGAGGAAAGTAACATGAGTAGAAGCACCATTAGAAATGACTCTGCCAAAGCAGTTAGACTGAAAATTTTGACACATGAGAAAAGATTTCCAGACTGAAAAATAGGAAAATGAAAGGAAAATGCATTTCTTGTTCTTTGCATTTTTTTCCTTCATAGAAATTTTTACTGAGATATAATTCAGATACCATATAATTCCTCTATTTAAATGTGCAATGTAATGGTTTTCAGTGTATTCACAAAGTGGTGTCTCTATTACCACTATCTAATTCCAGAACTTTTTCATCAACCCAGAAAGAAATCCATAGCCTTTAGAAGTCACTCCCCATGTCCCCTCTTCCCCTAGCCCCCGGCAACCACTGATCTACTTTCTGTCTCTATGGGATTGCTCAGACATTTTCGAGCTGTAGGTTAATCAGAGCATGGACAAGTGTGTCCCCTAGTCAAAACTCACAGAGAGCACTTGGAAGCTGTAAAGGTATGATGACAAGCACGCCATCTGGCTCAAAGGTAGGAAGCCACTTAAAGGATGGGCAGTTAAAGGTGATGAGTGGCATACAAGGTACCCATCTCACGCTCCACTGGGCATCTACCCACTCTTGTCTAGGATTTGGATAAGAAAATGGTAATTTATCTTTCAGGAGGTACATACTGTCTTAGGTTCTCATTGTTTTGCTTCTCTTCTCAATCCTCAAAGTCCCTACGCTGAACTAAGCGCAGTTTTTATGGGGACAGAGAGAACAGGACCATACTAGCTACAAAGGGAACTCTCTCCCAGGCAGATAGGTCTGGACACTCAGAGGCCTCACTAGTACCTCAAACTCAACATCAGTCCAAAACCTGCCACCCCCACGCACAATTCTGCTCCTGGCAAGACCTTCTTTCCAGCCACTCAGTTTTGAAATTTCAGTGCTAACTGAATCATCTCTCGAATAGCCAGTCATTTGCCAGGTCCAACACATTCTTCTTCTGCAACTCCCTCTTTCTCCAACCCCCTACCACTACCCTGGTGTGGTCCCTTCCTTTCCTGGACCTTGGAAAGAACTCCCCAACTGCTCTTTCTTCTTTCATCTTCCTGCTCGCGCTCACTTTGCCTGATATGTTAGTGCCAGATTGGTTTTCCTGAAAAACAGCTCTGACTAGTATTTCTATTTCCCCTTCAATAGTTCCATACTAGTGATAGAATAAAATCAAATCCATAGCCTGGCATTCAAGGCTTTCCACCATCTGACCTGACATCCTATGATCCCCCCTCCCAGCACCCTGTGCTCCAGTCTCAGTGGACTTCCCCTTGATACTCTGCCTCTGTACAAGTTGTTCCTTGATCCCAGAATTCCCTACTTCCCTGCTATTGTTGCGTTATCAAAGCTCCACCCCATCCTTTAAGGCTCAAACATCATCTCATCCTGGATGCCCTGTGACTCCTAGCCACCCAGCTCTCCACAAGCTGAAAAACTTGCTCTCCTCCGAGTTCACATAGATAGCACTACTTTCTTGGTTAACTACCACTTTCTGTCTTGTATCATAATTGTTTATATAGGATTCATTTCCCCTACTAGATCATATGCTCACTCAAGATAAGATCTGTGTTTGATTCTCCACTGTATTCTGCAGACTACCTATTAATACTACAGTATCTTGTATATAATAAATATAGGTTGAGTATCCCTTATCCAAAATGCTTGGGACCAGAAGTGTTTTAGATTTTAGATTTTTGGGGATTTGGGAATATTTACATTATACTGATTGAGCATCTCAAATCTGAAAATCCAAAATATGAAACGCTCTGATGAGCATTTCCTCTGAGTGTCATGTCAGTGTTCAAAATGTTTCGTACTAGGCCGGGCGTGGTGGCTCACGCCTGTAATCCTAGCACTCTGGGAGGCCGAGGCCGGTGGATTGCTCAAGGTCAGGAGTTCGAGACCAGCCTGAACAAGAGCGAGACCCCGTCTCTACTAAAAAATAGAAAGAAGTGATCTGGACAACTAAAAAAACACATATATAGAAAAAATTAGCCGGACGTGGTGGCGCATGCCTGTAGTCCCAGCTACTCAGGAGGCTGAGGCAGGAGGATCGCTTGAGCCCGGGAGTTGGAGGTTGCTGTGAGCTAGGCTGACACCATGGCACTCTAGCCTGGGCAACAGAGCCAGACTCTGTCTCAAAAAAATAAATAAATAAAGTTTCATACTGTGGAGCACTTCGGATTTTGGATGCTCAATCTGTATGCAGAAATATTTGTTCAATGAATGAATGGATACAGGTTAGCCTGGATCTGAATCTCAGGGCATACTGATGTTCATAAAGTGATTGTGACAGGCTCTGTCCACAGGGCCTTCTATGTTCTCCTAAGGATGCTTCCCATTGGCTTATCTAAAGCCTTGCTGAATGTGCCCATGATTGGGGCTTCATTACTAAAGCTTATTCAACTTCATTAAATCTGTTCTCTTCTCATTAGAACCAGGCAGCCCCCAACCTCCCTCGGGCTCACAGATGCCCCTGGCTCTGGGCTCACTTCCCTATTCCTCAGTGAGCAGAACTGGAAAATTCTGGTTGCTGGGCAATTTTACATAAAAGAAATAACAAAAATACCATATCACAATATGTGTTTCTCTCTGAGAATAGCAATATTACTGCATGTTGCTTATAGTAGTCTAAGAACACTGGCAAGCATTTGGACAATGACATTTGGTAGAAATGATAATAAAATGAACATATAATTCATCTTTTACCAATGAACTTTTTAACTCAGAAATGTACTTTTTGGTCAAAGAAAGAAGTGGTCTGTAGCTAGATGAAAAGAGGTTATAGCCTAGACAATTCCATTCCAAAAAGCCGTAGAGAAAAACACTTAAAGAGTAGACATACCTGGAGTTTCAACTGCATCCTGCTTTTTGGTTGTTCCCTTTGTGTTAATTTCACAACTTACGTGATAAAAAGTGAAAAGCAAATGATGTTTCTGATGCAGGTAAATGGGGAGCTCAATTTTAATCTGAAATGACAGCAAAATTAAACATGGCACTTTGTTTTGTTTTAATTGTCAAGCTGAACTGTCAGACTTTTAGTTCAGTTTCATCATACTGTTCCAAAACTACTTCGTAAATGACTGGTCAAGTGGTCAAATGCTAGTAGATATCATTTAAATATATTCCAAATGCTTTTCTTGTCAGTTTCAGTTGACAACAATATTCTCCTGAGTTGTGAGGGATGATTTATTGCTTTTGCTTAAGAGTCCAGTCGATTCTCCTGGACTCAACTTTGCAGCAGGATTTTCTAAAACACAAAGAGTGCAATGCGCACCATCCGAGAGATGGACACGCTTGAAACTGGGACTTGGGGGGAAGAAGGGGCAAGGGCAACATACGTAACCTAAACATCTGTACCCCTATAACAACAAACAATAAAAATAAATAAATAAAACACTAGATCAAAAACCACATCTTCACAGCCCAGGGATACTTTGTAACTCAATCTGAGTCAATGAATGCAATCCATTTAAACCGTGGACTGAATTTGAAAGGGTACTTTTTTCTAAGTTGTTGCTCTCTTTTTCATGAAGAAAAATTAAGCCTTTACGAGTAAATGTGCAAAAGGTCATGATGGTATTATGGTATCCACAAATCACAGTTTATATAAATTTGTCAAGAAAAACACAACTTACTCTTGAATAAAGAGATGAAAATTATCACCCATACACATGAATTTAGTTAAAAATTAATACTTGTGACAGAGCATCTCAAGTAAGTTTCTAATCAGAACCCAACTGAATGTTTGTAATGCCTCCTGGAAAGATGTAAGAGACAGATCACAGATTGAACGCATATGCCTGTACCTACACAGCTACACATACAAAAATACTCTCTCTGTCTCTCTTGGTCAATATACAGTGAATGATTGAAAAGCATGTTCATTTCAGGTATCCTAAAAAATATGTGGATTACTTACCACATGATCAAGTTTTCTGTAGTGGCTGGTGTTGGTTATAGTGATAAATATATTAAACAGCTTGGTGATAGATATCTTGCACAGTTATCATTCACACAAGGCATGGCTTTGGTATTATAACCAGTGTCTGTTGTAGGTATATTTCACTACAGAACATGCCTATTCACAGCATCCGGACCATCTGGGTATCTAATGCTCTGCTGCACATAAATATGGGCATACTCCCTCCCTGGGTAGCAAAAATGCAAAGCACTACCATCCCTCTCTCCTACCCCCGTGAAACTAAGGGAATTGGATTTAGAAAGAAATGAGCGAGGCCTAAAGCTGGGGTATAAGGCCTCCATACAGTAGCAGGTGGACATGGGGAAATGATGACAGTGGGGGGTGGGGGATGGTTTCAGACCAAGCCAAGAATAGAGACATGAGGACTGAGAAGCAGGAACAGCAGAGTGCTGCTGGTCTGGGGTGCCCATCCAGGTTCCACAAAGACACGTAGGAATCAAAAGGAGTCTACGGATTTGGAAGCGCCAAATACATACAGACCAGGAGAGGCTGTGACAGAGACACAGTGAGACATGCTGGGAAGTACACAGAGATGAAGAGGTAGAGAAGGAGGAGGAAGGAAAGAGAGGCAGAGACAGGGTCGGAAAGGCAGCCTCAGGAGGGAGCACAGAGACCAGGACACCACACCACTCCCCTTTATCTGCTTTGCACCCAGGCGTGTAGGGCAGTCAGTGGAATTCTGGTGGCCCAGCTGTGCGACTGTGTCTCTTCAAGTATTGCACTTACAGAGAGGCTGCACCCTACCACATAAAACCACAAGGAGAAAGATCTGGAAGGGCCTTCAGAAAAGCTCTTCTGACTTTCTTATTTTAAAGCTGAGGAAACGGAGGCTCGGAGAGAGGAAGTTACTTACTCATTGTCACTGAGCCAGCATCGTCAAAGTTATGAGGGCTAGAGTCCTAGCTCAACTCTGGTGTTTGTTTCCTACATTATTATCTCAAGTCAAAAAGCCCCTTAAATTTGTGGGCATATCTTCCACTGTCATCAAAGGGCACCGAGCAGGCTACAGCTCTTTGTTTTTGATGTGACATTTTCTACTTTCATGGAACAAAACATTCAAGGATTGAAAGTGCAGATAAAAAGATGGAAATGATTCAAAGAGAAAAAGAATAGCAACTGCTGCATTTTATAAATGTCAGAATGGTATGTTTTTACCTCATCATAGAACTCTGGATTTTGGTTGTGATGCGAGACAACAGCATAAGCATTTGTGGTAAAAACAGATCCTGCAGGTTTTCCGTAAATACACTGCAAAAGGAGGAAACAGAGTCACCACTCTACATGCAGGTCTTTAAATCTGATGCTATGGAACCCCATACAGTTAGAGGCATCTGTGACCACAGCGCCACGGCCAAGCCCACCTGGCTCTCACCATGAGCCTGTAAATTCCAAATCATTTACACAGTCACTCCAACACCACCTCAGACAACGCCTAACTTGGCTGTATGGA
Organism: Indri indri; assembly: GCA_004363605.1. Lineage (NCBI taxonomy): Eukaryota > Metazoa > Chordata > Mammalia > Primates > Indriidae > Indri > Indri indri. The sequence goes on along the minus strand of RJWJ010007132.1, from coordinate 44,993 downwards.
TGCTTTTGAATTTCTGGCCATCAAAGAAATGTAATTCCAAACTAGTTGACTATAAGAACCTACACACTTCTAACTGTCTGGAAGAAAAACATTCTCAAACCAGGCCCATAAAGCGCACATCTCTCATGCTACTTGTGTTTCTTAATATGAGAGGCCCCCTCAGCCAGTCAGCAGCATTTGTTGAATGCTCATTGTGCAGCGGGCAAGTGAAGAGTTGTGTTTTTTTTTTTTTAAAGTTAGCAGACACATTCCTAGCCTAAAGGAATTAAAAATTAAATGCCTATTAAGCTACAGACAAGCTTACTGTTCTCTCACATTTTTAAATGTGGTCCTTTATGAGCCACTTTTATAAAAATCACTGGCCTTCTGTTATACCAATAAAATAAATGGTAAGGCTTTCTATGGTTCCATGGAAAGATCTGATTTCATTTCTAGTGTGAGTTTTTCACTTCCATGGGCCTAATAAGCTCAAGGATGAATATGGAGTCAGCATGCCAACATACTAATTGCCTCACTCTGTTACTTCAGAGTGAGCCTCCAGACCAGCTAAGAAATGAAACTGAGACTCCATGTGAGTGAATATCCATCTCTTCTTAAATGTGGTTATGAAGGCAATTTGCAAGAACTGCTGGGAGGTAATCTAAGACTCTTGGGGTATACAAAAGGGTATTGCATAGAGGAGAAGGAACAGTTGTTCTCATCTCCACCGAAGAGAGAACCAGAGAAAATACACTGAATTCAAGCCAGCTAATCTTTAATTTAAGTTTCTCTGTGGGGGAAAATAATATCGTTTCAAAGGTAGGGGCTGTTAAACATTCAATGACTTAGGGGAATTCCAGCCTCTTTCCCTAGGTGGTTTCAGTGTAAGACTAAGCATCCATCTAATTTAGGCTCAAGCTAGAGAAGTGAGGAACCAGAAAAGCACGTCACGATGCCTAGATGTTCTCTGACTTCTCTTCCAGGTCTCTGATTAATGGGTTAAAGGGCAAAAAGCAAAAACCAGCTGAAAAGAGTAAAAATGGAAAGGCACTGTGATGTGACAGGTATTTATGGATTGCTGCACCAGATAAGACTGGGATTCTGCTTTTCGTAGATCACAAACCCAAATTTGGAGGCACCATTTCGCCAGTCATGGAGCAGAAGTCATATCTCCGATCAAAACAGACATGCTGTGCTTCTGTCAGCTCAAAGCCTATTCAGGTTTCAAGGAGAAAGGCGTTTACAGTCCCCTGATGGTACCGTTATAAGCTATCAGGTCATAAGAAAATGACCTTGTGATTGGGCATTAGAAGCAACTCGGAATCAAAGTGGAGGAAAAGCCAAACCTGGTACATGAAGCTCACCCATTTTTAAAGCTATACATGCTCCTACCTTATTTTGTTATTTATTACTATTTAAACTAACCCTTACAGTTAATGTGCATGAGTAGAAGAAAACATTAGTCAGGTATAGTACATTTTATTTTTGATGTTTAAACAAATTAAACTTAGAACATGAGACAACCAGGAACCAAAATCTCCATCTCTGCTTATCAGTATCATAAACAAACCTTTAGAGAACTAGTGTCACTTTCATCCGAATCCCGGAATTCCACACAGACTGCAATGTTCCTCGCCTAGAATGATTAATCGTCCAAAATGAGTCACATAATTAGAAGATTATAAATAACATTTTCTACTCCAAAAGTGTATAGTTCATACTATTTACCTTGGCAAATGTTTTCTGGCTATCGTATTTTAATTGCAAGGGATATACATACAGATGGTTCTTGTAAATAGTAAATGGATAACAATATTTTGTCATTTCTGGAACAAACTCTTCAACCTCCACAGTAATATTTTGACAATTCTTTTCAAAAGGCTTCAAGGGCACATATGAAGAAGTAATACAATCTATAGTAAGGAAGAAACAGGCAAAGATCATACAATTTAACAATCATTAACACATTCTTACATTTATACAAATATACATGGATTGTGTTCTCCAAGAGTGATTTAAAAAACGGAATTCTTAGTAATTCACGAAAAGTCATACAACCACTTTAAGAACCCAAAAAAGACAAGATGGAGTAGCCTGAAGCTGATTTTAGTGGAACCCTTCACATCAGACGTGGATTGCTATTTCATTCTCAATGTCGAGTGATTTGCCAAATATAACACATCATAATTTTGACAAATTTAAACTCTGCAAAGAAATCCATTTCATTTTCCCTCCTGTGGCTGCAATTTAGCTTTCACTGCAAATTTTTATTGGTATCAGGGAAATAACGGTAAATTTATGCCTCCAATTAGCTCATGGCAAACCACTTTTAAAAAGTTAACTTGGTGCAGGTGCAAATTTTCACCTGAGAAATAATGGAAGCCTTTTGAAACTACAGATCTTATGATGTGTTACCAATAATAAATTCAATACTCCCAAATGTGAAAAATACTAAACCTCAGAGAAGTTTAGCAGCATATGTTACTGAAGTAGGTTATTCATATACTTAAGAGGCTCTAAGACTGCTGGTCCTCATTGCAGAGAGGTATCCACAAAGAAGGAAGACCCAGGGAGAGTTGGACCTGAGACAAGAGTATTTTTTTGTTGGATTTGTTTTTCTATTAGAGCAATACATACTTATAATAGAGTATATGAAGGTATAGAGTAAAGATAGACAATAATAATTGATCATTCTACTACCCAGAGATAATGACTGTTAAGATTTTGGCATATTTTCTTCCAGTCTTCTTTGTATGCATGTTTTGTATAGTAATATAAAGCTCCTACTCTATGTATAGAACTTTATCTTGATTTTTAGACATTTTATCTGACGTCTTATTCCATGAACTCATTGTAAACATCGGTTTTAATGGCTGCAATAAAGTTTCATGGTATCAGTGTACCATAATTGTCTTAACTACGCTGACAGTATTGTTGCTGGTTTTCCCCCAGCATAAATAACACTGCAAAGAACACCTTTATGCATACACTCCTGTCTACATTTCAAATTATTTCTTTAGGAAAGAATAATCCACTGTACTCTTAGATATTTTAAAATGTAAATTAGATACCACTTCCTTGCTTAAAATCCTTTAGTGACTTCTCACTACACTTCAAATACAATCCAATCTTTTCAGGCATTACCATGGTCTGTACAATTCCTTGCATGACCTGATCCTTCCTACTTCATGTCCTATCTCCACTGTTCCCATCACATACTACACTAGAGCCACACTGGCTTCTTTTCTGCTCATACAAACCCAGCTTGGTCCCACCTCAAGGTCTTTACAACATACATGATGCTCTCAGTATGGGATATACAGTCTCTTCAATTCCTTAGCTTAAGAGAGGCCTTCCCTGGGCAAGCCTTTTTGAAGCAGCTCACCCCTATTATGAGCTGAAATTACTTATTTATATTTTGCTCGTTTGCTATCTGTCACTCCTTCTAGACTCTAAACTCAGGAAGTTTAAAGCATAGTAGGTATGCAATGTTTATTCAATAGATACTTATTTAGCAAATGAATGGATAGAATCTCAAAATTGGAATGACGTAGTTATGAACATCTATGGATATCTATTGCCAAACTGTACTGCTACTCATGATAGGTGATGGTGCCTGGCCAAAACCTAGCCAGCATTAGATGGTTTCACTTTAAACATTTTTGTAAATTTGACAGATAAGCAAAAGCATCTTGCTTTAATTTGCATTAGTGGCATTATTGCTAAGATTGAATATTTTTCAAATATTTACCACCCACTTCATTTTATCTCCTGCAAATTGTCTTTTGTGTCTTCTGTCCATTTTTCTCCTGGGATCTTAGATTCTTGTCCTTAGACAAGAAAAGAAATCCTCCTCCTTTTTGATCTCTTAGTTGATGACAGAAGCCGACACTTATCCAAGGCAAAAGGCAGCAGAAACTGAGTGGGGCAGGCTCACAACATCATACATTATATATGTACCAGCATCCGATAAAAATCAACTTAATTCACTTCCTAATCTGTAACTATTCATCATGTATACTGGGTTGAAAAGTGTCCCCGGCTCCCAAAATTCACATCCATCTGGAACCTGAGGATTTGACTTTATTTGGAAATAGGGTCTTTGCAGATGTAACTAGGTAAGATGAGGTCACACTGGATAAAGGTAGGCCCTAAATCCAAGGACTGGTGTCTTTATAAGAAAGCCATGTGATGACAGAGGCATTGGAATGATGCAGCTATATGCCAACAGATGCCAAGGACAGCCAGGAGCTACTAGAAGCTAGGAAGAGGCAAGGAATAATTCTTCCCTGGAGCATTCAGGGAAAGCATAGCCCTGCCAACACCTTGATTTTGGACTTCTAGCATCCGGAACTGTAAGAGAATAAATTGCTGTTGTCTTAAGCCATCCAGTTCGTATTTCTTTGTTATGGCAGCCCTAGGAAACTAATATACCATGTAAACCTCAATAAAAATATTGAAAATATAAAAACCTGAGATTCAAACATAACCCTTAAGGTTTACTTGCAATATGTTCTTACTTGATAAATCCACAGGAACACATTCTACTGTGATGTTTAGCTGTCCAGGAATAATCTGCAATTTCGTCTTTTCTGGCCTAGGTGTAAAATAAGAATATTTTAGAGTTAAAAATCATTGGTTACCCTATATCCAAACTTAAAATTTTAAGCATTCTCTTTTTCCTATATACGTGACTCACGATCATTTTAAGAAATTGATAAATTCATCTATTATTTTCATTTATTGCAGGAACACCACAAACTTACTTCTTGTATTCTGAGAGCAACTTGAGAATGTCTTCATTTGAAAGCTTGCTACTGTCTTGTTTATACAAAGGAGAAAATCTCCCATCCAGATCCAGAGAGCCTTGAATATCTTTGAAAACGGGTCTAAAACAGTAACAGAAGCAGTTTTTTAAAAAATTCTTAAGCATTGATAAATTAAGATAAAATTAGCACTGGTGGGAATAAAAAATGGCAAAACCACCTTGGAAACAGTTTGGCGGTTTCTCATCAAGTTACTCTATGATCTTTCATTTCAACTCCTAGGCATATTTCTATGTGCTACATGAATATTCACAGATTTATTTGTTATAGCTCCAAATTAGTAATAACCCAGATATTCATCAACAAGGTAATGGATAGCCAAATTGTGGTATATTCATACAATGGAAAACTACTCAAAATGAAGTACTGATGCACACAGCAATATGGATGAACCTCAAAACACACTGAGCACAAAAAACCAAAGATAAAAGTACACACCGCACGATTCCATTTATGCGAAGGTCTAGAATAGATAAAAGTCATCTATAGTGATAGATCAGTGGTTGCCTGGGGTGGGGTGCGATTGTTGACTGGACAGGGGCGTAAGGAAACTTTCTGGGGTGATGGACATGTTCTATGTATCTTGGCTTGGGTGGTGGCTACATGACCGTATACATCTGTGAAAATCCAACAAGCCGGACATTTAAAATGTGTACATTTTATCAAAGGTAAAGAATACCTCCATAAAGTTCATAAAAATTAAATTAGATCTTTAAGAAAAGTGTATATAGAGAGATTACAATATACAGTTGGCCCTCAGTATCCATGGGTTCCACATCCATGGATTCAACTAACAAAGGATCATAAATATTCAAAAAAAAAAAAAAGAATTACATCTGTACTGAACATGTAATGTTTAGGGAACGTTATTCCCTAAACAATAAAGTGTAACAACTACTTATATAGCATTTACATTGTATTAGGTATTATAAGTAATCTACAGATGATTTAAAGTATACGGGAGGATGTGCATAGGTTATATGCAAATACCACACCACTTTTTTATTAGGGACTTGGGCATCCATAGATTTTGGTACCTGCAAAAGGTCCTGGGACCAATCCCCCAGAGATACCACGGGATGACTATATATGTAGAGTTTCTAATATGAATTTGAATTATTCCCTCCCCCTCTTCTCCCATTTTTAAGCAGCGATTTTACTGCTAAAATGGAAAGTAATATACAGGTACCCAACACACTGGAAGCAGCTATAGTCAGAAACATAATTCCCCCTGGCAGAGCCTCTGAAGATGTGGTTATAGGCATTAACCCCATTGTTCCTACTTGTAAGTACATCTCCTCTATTTCCAGTAAACAGGGGTTTATCATACATCTTTTAAAAACTCCAGCCAAGCCTTCTGAGTGAGTTGCTGATACTGCTGACAACCAAAACAACTCAGAAGGGAAAAAATAGCATAATTCCTCATCAGAACTAGGGATGAAAGCTTCTAACTTTGAAGACTCCAAAATTATTATAATCTTTCTACTGGCAAAACAGCGTCAAGCAGCTACTGCTACTGACCAAAGAGGGGCAGTACGCCATGGTGGTCTGGAGTGTGCTCTGAAGTCAGGCGCTCTGCCACATGCTGCGTGAACTTGGGCAAAGATTTCTGTCTTTGAATTTCCTTTTTACTTCTGTGCCTCAATTTCCTCACCTCCAAGATGGGGATAACAGCACTCACCTCTTAAGACAATATACAGTAAGCACTTAGACCAGTGCCTTGACAGAATTAGCAATTAATAATTGTCAACAATAATAGCAGCAGCAATTGACTTTTCAGGCTGGGGCATTACAAGTATGCTTATATTTACAAGCCATACTTCACCTTCTATAACGCCCATATAAACCAACCTCCGCTACTCAAGTATTCACCTATCTTTGGCTATCACTTTTTTTACCAGATAAACAAGGACAATGGTGACTTTTCATCTACCAACAAACATTTTGAGATCCTCGAAAAAGAAATGATTATAAATAGTAACAGATAAAAGAGTTAATTAACTTAGACTCTCCTACCCTTATGCTACTCCCCAGTACCCACTGAACATAATTGATTGAATTATTCAGAACATGGTGCCCTTTCCCCAGAAGTTCCAGTGAGTTATACAGGTTGTACTATAAACAAGCCAGTGAACCTGTACTTCCAAGGGGGCGATAAACAAGAAATATGTTTTAAATTATCGCTGCATGTAGACTTACAAAATTTGGAGAAAATAATGTAACCTACCATCAGATATGAGGTATAAATAACACACATTTTCAAATATGCTACCCCCAAAGGGTTGGCAGAATTTGTCATCAGGAAGTAAGAAAATCTATTAGCTAATTACACACTTGCATTTAATGACTGCATTGTCTTTGAATTTTTAGTACATTTTCCAGAATTATTCTATGATCGTTTTTCAAAGCATAATCCCAGCCAACTCTGAAATAGTGGGCATACTGTACATAATTCACCATAATTTCTGGTTTTCTGGAAAAAAATTCCACCACTTTAGCAAATAAGTTCTGCTTTAAAATGTAGTAAAATTTAAGTAGTGTCAGTCAATCAGTAGCCTGAGCCAAAGAAAACTTCCCTAAAGCAAGACATAGGAAGTTATGAGAGGGTCTGTGATGCACAGCAAATTTTAAGAGAAAGAATTCTTATATCCCAAGTGTCCCAAGATACAATTGTTCTACCAGAGCCTGCTGAATGCTGGTAAGGCCAACAGCCCTCATCTTCACATATGAGTGTGAACGAAAGGGTTAGGATTATATTTGTACAAACCTGGCAGCCCAAGCAAAGGGCATTCTGTATTGTCCCAGACGACTACACACTTGCTTAGCTGTCCTGTGCACCTTCTGGGCTGTCTAAGGTCAGAAATAAGAAGACAGGCTCATATTCGTTTGAACTACCATGGACCCACCCAGAAACATAACTTCCCCAACTTACCAATATAAAACATCAAAAATCCAGAAAAAATGCAGAAATAGCCACAAATAGAGCAACACACAGCAGCTACCCATTTTCTAAGACCGAAGTATTTCATAAATGTTTCGCATTTTCTCATTAACAGAGACTTTGCCATTATATTAATAAGACAGACAAAAATAGATGGAGGGCACATTTTACACCAAACACTTCTACTGGAAAAATCTTTAGCAATCTTTTTTTTTTTTTTGAGACAGAGTCTCACTCTCTTGCCCAGGCTAGAGTGCCGTGGCGTCAGCCTAGCTCACAGCAACCTCGAACTCCTGGGGCTCAAGTGATCCTCTTGCCTCAGCCTCCTGAGTAGCTGGGACTACAGGCATGTACCACCACACCCAGCTAATTTTTTCTATTTTTAGTTGTCCGGCTAATTTCTTTCTATTTATAGTAGAGACGGGGTCTCGCTCTTGGTCAAGCTGGTCTCGAACTCCTGAACTCAAGCAATCCTCCGGCCTCGGCCTCCCAGAGTTATAGGATTATAGGCGTGAGCCACCGCCCCAGGCCAGCAGTTTTAACACATATTTCCTTTCACACAGCAGGCAGATGCTACTCATTCTTGGAAGAAGTTTGTTCTGGATACAGTTGACCTTTCTACTTCCAAGATAAGGAACAAGTGAGCAAGAGTCAATGCAATTAGTGTGTGTAGGAGCTGCTGTTTGCACAGGCACTGAGAGATGACAAAAGAGATAAACTGCCTATAGAGTCTGAACAGGCTGCGAAGTGCCGGCTGCATGCTCATCCCTAGGGATACAGAAGGCTAGAGGCTTTTATCTATACTGTTGAGACATTTGTCCCCCACAAATTAGTAACATCTCACCAGCATCCTCTACTTAATAAACACTATTTGGATACACAACAAAATGCCACATACAACAGATTGGCACTTTATAAATAAGCAGTAGCTGGAGTGCCACTAATGAACAGAACCAAGAATCCTTTCCCTCCCTGGGCCTCAGATTTCTCATTTATACAATGAGAGGATGGGATTGGATCAATGATTTGCAAACGGTTGGATTTCATAATCCATAAATTTGGACAGTGATATAGGGTTGCCAACTTTAATGTTGCCACTTAAGGACATTCAATGAAATAAAATAAAAAATCCCTACTATTTAATATGCCAACATTTCATGAAATAAAGATAGGCGTAACCTTTAGAAAAGGAGGAAAGGCAAAAATCTCAGAGTAAAGGGCAGCCCTTCAAATTAAATACATTTAGCTCCATGAAACGCTCACTGTGTGTTTGTCTTTTCTCATTCTATCACAGACAGGAGTAAAGCTGGGTATGGACTGGCATTTGGGAGTGATACGACTGGATTGTCTTTACCCTCCCAGCTCTGACATTCTAGGGCTGTATGCAAGGCTGTGAGTAAGGAAAGAGTGGCTATTGCCAAGGATACCATGCCAATTAGCAGATGTTGCCTAAAAGCCTTTAGCTTTTATTCTCATAAGCAAGCAGAAATCAGATTGTCCTCTTAACTGAACATAAATGAAAGGGGGAAAAACCCACTATATCCAAGCTTTAGCATACATACTCACATAGTATACAGTATTTTCAGAATATATAGCATGCTTAGAGAATATGGCCCTCTACAGCCCCCAAGAGGGGCGATTGACAATGTTATTTAAAATATTAGTAAAAGGTACATTCTACATTAAACTGAAATGTACATAAATGATCTTTACAAATTACCTTTACAGGATCTGAATTTTTGATGTAAGGTTCTGCACAGTGTGTAATGTTTCCCTGTAGCACCTTTTCAATTCTTGCAACTAGAAAAATTTCAGGATGTGGATTCGTGACTGAGAAAATTCCCTAGAAAAAAATTGCTTCCATTAGACATTTTTATGTAACCTCGTACATAAAACTATTCGGTTAGTGATTCCTAGTAGGTGTTTAGTATAGAATATTGATATTCAACAAAGGATTGTGTCCAGGATCCTAGAAATAGGTAGCACCTCTTTTCATACAGTTTTCAAAGCTCCTAATGGTCCTTTCAAAATGTTATATTTTGTCACCAACTTCACATCGATTAGTCCCAAAGTGCAGGTGTAACCAATGTTGCTTCACCTCTTCTGTCTGCCTGTGTTTGCAAGGTGAGTTTTTAGACCTAATTAATACAATGTGCATTGTTTGGCTTAATTGGCATGTGTGAAAATAGTGTGCATTTCTCAAGTGTAACTAGATATGCATTTTAAATTCAGAAGCATGTAACTCCAGGACAATTCACTCACATTTAATTAATACTAACTGAGGCTAAGAAGGAAGAAAATACTTTACAGCTCTAACATATAAATTAAATCACCCTCTAGAAAACATTCCTTTATTGCAGTCAAAGACTCTGGTGCTTTCAATGTAAGGATAGGAAACAGAGGATCCAAAACTCATTTTGTCCCTGTACACTTTAAGTGTACTAATGTAGATGCAACCAAAGTTACATATGTTTTCTTTGAATGAATGTGGAACAACCCTGTCATCCCCTGTCCAGTTTGGCCCCTTCCAAATAAAATATCCTCTACATAGCATGTTAGTTGGTTATGTCTGTTGTTTAAAGGAGCACCACACAAATGAATTTGAGTGGAAAAATCCATCACTGGGTCTCTACCAAGTTTTCTTTTTCTACTTGGTATATTACCAACTTTGTTAATAAAGAGCTTTCCAGTTTTCAAAGCATTTCAGACACATTATCTCATTTGTTCCAGATAGAAGCCTCTGAAGGTACACAGGGCAGAACAGCAAATTGAGTGTTATGAGGCTAGTAATTCCCCCAAAGTCAAACAGCTTGTAAGGAGCCCAGGTAATGGCTGGCTCAGCTTCGCATTCCCCAACAGCATGCATGGAACAAAGTGGTTAAAAATTACTCGGGGGTCAAATTTCCAGGGTTCAAATTCTGGCTCCAGCATTTATGGGTTTAGGCCAAGTCACATTCTAAGTCTCAGGTTTCTCATCTATGAAATGGGGATGACGATAGCAATAGTGATTCCATGCACTTCTTACATGGAATAAATGAAATAATGCACATCAGATACCTGGTTATCACTAGGGTGGCCCATCAAAGCGTCTCAATGTCACAGAACTTGCCCTCCCGTACTGCTGGGAACATGCTGCTCAAGCTATGAGACCAGGCTGGCAGCCTGCCCGAGCCGCCCCTGCAGAAGGTATGCTGAGCAGCGTACCTTCAGTGCAATCTTATGCTAACTGCCACATAACCATGCTAGATGGTTTTTGTGCCTTACCTCGTTCAGTCTTCATAAAAACCTTCTGATGTAGGCACCGGTATATACATTTTGCAGATTAAGAAATGGAGGCTCAGAGAGGTTTATGCAGCAAGTGAGTGAGTGAAGACTGCAGCTCAGGCTTCTAGACGACACAGCCCATGCTACATACTACCTCTCAACCGTGAGGCTCATGTGTCCAACCTTGCACATGATGAGGCCAGATTAGAAACAGTAATACTGATTATCGCTATAGCTAACATTTACTGAGCACCTGTTTCCCACTCCCAGTACTCTAGGCATTTCCCCACACTGATGCCAACAATGACTATTATAATTTTAAGCTTTTTGATAATTGATAAAAGCACACTGTTTTCACTTGTTTATCTGAGATCACTGTTACTGCTACTATTCCCAACTGCTATGCAGCATTGAGCAAAACCAGTGTGCCTGTCGCAGTGCCGAGTGCTTTCTGGGGACAGCACACCTTGTTGGAGCCTCAGAAGAGCCCTTGGATGCAGGGACTATCATTACCTCCACTTTATAGATAAGGATGCTAAAGCGCAGAGATGTCCACTTTCTAACTGACCAGGGATTCCAAAGTGGGGGGACACCCTGGGGCTACTTTAACTTTTGTCCCATCAGTTTCTAACCCTCTCCCTGTCCGTCATATGCAGAAGGTGGCCAGAGAGCACCCAGGAATCCCATGTAGGCTGGAAGACAGGCCCTTTAGGGCTGGTCCTCCTTTCCCACCAAGGAAGCATGGATTTGCCCCTGACCCCAAGGCAACTCTCACCCACTCATGCCCCTTCCCTCGAGAAAATGGGTCAGGTCCCCTCACCCCAGTCCCCAGCACTTACACAGCCCCTAGGACATGCCAAGGCATGTGGTGGTATTATGTACTTCAGCACTTAATTACATTCTGTCTAATATTGTTGATTGAGTTCTTTCAGACAGACCTAGGGTTCAAATCCTATCTTTGCCCCTCTAGCTATGCAATGGCAGGCAGCTTACTTAACCTCCCTGAGCTTCAGTTTCTTTATCTGTAAAACAGCAATAATTAAACCATTTCTCATGACTATTATGATTACATGAGACACCAATAGAAAATGCTAGCACACGGGAGATATTTTTTAAATGTTGATTTTCTTCCTGACCTAGATTACAAGCTGGATGACAACTGAAACCGCAATTTAAACTTCCTACATCGAACATCCAGTTGAGTAGTACATTGAAATAATACAATAAATACATCATTACCTTAAAAGGACTATTTGGTATTATACAGGAAATTTTAAACGCATAATTCAATAGCAGGTTCTAAAATACTTATAATACTGTACTTGCTCAATCCCTCTTTTAGAAGCATCCACCAGTGTAGTGGAATGTTCACATATGTGACAACTATAGTCCAAGTAACAAACTAACTAGTTATAAGGGAACAAGGGACAACCTGGGGGAAAGCTACCACAGATCCATGTCCCCAAAAGCATAGTAACAGCACATAGAAAGAAATCTTCTGCTACCATTTGGTAATCTGTATCAATGGGCATAATCTTTGACCCAGAAAATCCCAATGCTTGGAATTTATTCTAAGGAGCTAACACAACAAATGAGCCAAGCTGTATGCACAAGGAGGTTCAATGTAGCATCGTTTATGATATCCAAAAATTAGAAATATCCTAAGTAGCTAAATCAATGGGATACCATGTTAGTCTTTAATACAAATGTGACTGATTTATAGATATTGATATGGAATGACAAATGTGATATTAAATGAATACAGTAAGCATAAAAACATGAATCTGATATAATTTTTATAAGAATAAACACAATGTATGAACTTATACATTACCAAAATGTTAATAGTTATTATCTATGGGTGGTGATTTTTACTTTCTTCTCTTTTTTTCTTTTTTTTTTTTTTGAGACAGAGTCTCACTCTGTTGCTGAGGCTAGAGTGCCATGGTGTCAGCCTAGCTCACAGCAACCTCAAACTCCTTGGCTCAAGCAATCCTCCTGCCTCAGCCTCCCGAGCAGCTGGGACTACAGGCATGCGCCACCATGCCCGGCTAATTTTTTCTATATATTTTTAGTTGTCCAGCTGATTTCTTTCTATTTTTAGTACAGACGGGGTCTTGCTCTTGCTCAGGCTGATCTTGAACTCCTGACCTTGAGCGATCCTCCCGCCTCGGCCTCCCAGAGCGCTAGGATTACAGGCGTGAGCCACCGCGCCCGGCCTTTTTTTTTTTTTTTTTTTTTTTTAAAAGACAAACTTCAGTAAGCTTTTATTCAGTCTTCCAATTTCCCACAGCTGGGGAAGGCAGGGGTCAGGAGCTTTACTAATCCTTGTCTCTATTCTAAATTAATTATAATATCACCATAACTGGATATAATTTAATTTCAATTATACACTGTTCAATAAAATCCGGAATATCTTCCATATCAATATAACTAAGCACAAAAAGTATAAAAATGTATCTACTCTCTTCTTTATACTTCTTATATTGTTTTAATTTTCTATATAACAATGTATTTATCTTTATAATCAGAAAAAAGGGAACATTTTTATTGTGGAAAAAATAAATCTCCTTACAATGTGAGCAGTTTTGTTCGTATGCCTCTTCCCACTTTAATTCTATGCCATGCTCTCATTTCCTTTGAGCTACAAAAGTCTAGAGGGCAGACCATCAATTCTGCTTCACCTAACCTCTTATGGCCTCCAGTCTGGTCAGAGGTCAGAATGCCAAGGAACTGTTAGCATCTTTCTATAGGAGATTCTTTGCACCAGATAAGACAGAAGAGAGCAGCAGTACAGCTGTGACAAAGCCGTTCCCTCCCCGTTGCTTTTCGAGCAGAACCCTTTGTATAAACAGCCCATATGGTCCATTGAAACAACCTACTCATAATGGACCTGAGAATTAGGGGCAAGAGAGTTAATGCATAATTTTTCTTCAAAAAACCCAAACCTTTTGGGCACCGATTGCCTTGCTCAGAAGTATGCATGAGTGTGCATGTGTGGGGTGTTGTCTGCATTCTATCTCACAAAATACTTCCTTTCAGTCTCACATCCTGGTCTCATTAAAAATGTTACTTTGCCAACGTGTTACTAGCATGTTCGGTGGTTTCCATTTTTCCGCTCCAACTTCAGTCACCAGAAAAAGACGGACCTTACAAGAGATGGAATGCCATGAAAACGCTGGCCTGAAACCATGAAATAACACGAGGACATTGCTGATTCTTATTCTGAATGTGCTATCAAGGCTAAAGATCATTCGGTTACCTGTTTTATGCAGCGTAACTGAGACTCAGCAATTCCATGAATGAAAGCCTCGGATGAAGGGCCCTTTGGGTTGCCATCACTGGCGAGTTGGGCTGACGTGCCCCACAGCATTTCACGGACAGATGGGGGATTCAGATCTATGTGAAAGTCAGCTGAAATCTTACAGTTGTTCTTTACATCGAATAAGGCTAGATTGATAAAAAAGGGCTCGACCTGGGAATGAAAACAATTGCATTTTAAAATTAAGACTTCTGGGTGGCATGGGGAAGAAGGATACAATTACAAAATAACATTTTTGATTCCCCAAGTTTCTGTGATTGCAGCTCCTTTCTGAATTCAGCATTTAGCTAAATTGTATTATGGCTCATCTGCATAGAAAACCGAGCATTGCAAAACAATAGACTTCATCAATCTTTAACTTTCATCAGGTGTAAATGATTTCACAATTTATAAATTAAAAAAAATAGACAAGTTGAAATCAAAAGCTCTATTTAAAGAACATCAATTGTTCTATGATTAAAATTCAATTCTCTGCACATTTACTGAAACTACCTAAAAAATAATGCAAATAGTACAGAGTAGAAACAAATCTTCTCTTCTCTCATGTTACAATTTACTGGACTATATATTTCACAAGAGCTAATATCAGTCAACATCAAATTACTTGACAAAAGCTTTGCCCCATCAGCAATTTTGGAAGACATGATTCCTCTCTACAGATGGCATTCAAAAGCTGGTCACAAAGAGAAATTTCATGCCAGATGGCATAAAGATTAACCCTTTACACACTGAAAAGTCTGCTAGTACATTTCAGCTACTTTGTAAGGGAATCAATCATTACTGTTGATATTTGTAACAGACAAAACTAGAACCAAGAAATAAAGATGAACATAAAATATAGTCTCTGTGAGGGTTTTACATTTACAGTTTCAAGTATTCTGAGCAACTCAAATGATCCATGACAGCTAATAATTAGAATTTTCTCTGCAGACCAAAGTGAATCTCATTCTATAGAACAGTGAGTGAGCATAGCAGACTGCACAGCATCTGTATCCCAGCATGGCTTCGGTGATCCTTACTCACTGCTATGAACAATTTCACAGAAGAAATCATATTCTCTAGTAGAATGCCCAAATTGGAGGATTTTCTAGGTTTGGGGAACATATCCCTCTTGAATGTCAAGAGCCTATTCTATCTGCAATTATGAGTAGGTAAGACTTTCATGAATCCTCTTCAAGAGGAGAATATATTCATATTTTGACAAAAGAAAGAGATGCATGAAATCCTTCCATGTCTAATTTATCATAATATGTAGCGAGCGAATTTTCATACAGTACATTGGTTCTCGGCCATAAAAAAGAAAGGCATTTCTTTAATGTGCTGAATCAAGGGAGGTAGAAGGAAAAGTCATACGTACATTTGTGGGCGGTCCTTTCGCATTGTCTCCAATTTGACCCAAGATATTGAAAGTTAAATCGTGGCAATTTACCAAGAAACGCTTGTTGCACTTTTCTTCAAATGGCTTTATGTCAGGTTCAATTCCTGAAAAGTCCAACCTCTACAAAACAGATAGTGTGAATCATTTTCCAAAAAAAGATAGGCTTCCATAGTAATATAGATTAATACAAATTCCCATTAATGTAGTAAAAGCGGCAGGATCCAACAGTTCTCTGTCCATTCCTCATTTGAACTCTTTTTATTTTTTCCTTCATCATGTCTTTGTGGAGCTTTTACACTGAGGTTAAACACTGGTGGAGAAATCTTGGAGGGAGATGATGAGACTCTGATCTAAGACAAAGGAGAAGCCACAAGTCTGTCCTATTGCCTACAAAGCCCTACATGCCAGGCAGCACTCTAGGCCTCCTCTCACCCCCTGACCTCGTCTCCTACCACCCTTGCCTCTCCCATCCCGTTCCAGCCACACTGGCTTCCTTGGTTATTTTTCCAGCACACCAAGTATACTCCCAACCCAGGGCCTTTGCACTTGCTGTTCTATCCAGAAATCTCTTCCCCCAGACAGCAGCATGGCTTGCTCCCTCATTTCATACAAGTCTCTGATCAAATGGCACTTCCACAGAGAGTCCTTCTCTAACTCCCTATAGAAAACTGCACACTTCCTGACAGTCTAATATGCCCTCTCTCTTACTTATCTTTCGAATATCACTTTTCATATTTATTTATTGTTTATTGCTTGTCTTCCCTGAAAAATATATGTTCCAGGATGGTAGAAATTTTGTTTCCTTTATAAGCTGTACAGGAAGGCAGATGGATAGGAATGGGTATGGGAGGCATTAAGAATAGCACAATGGTCTCTAACTTGGGAGATTCAATACATAGTGATGTTATGAACTTGGTCATGAACTACAAATGAATGACAGATGTGGGGGAAGGTACAGGAGAAATGATGAGTCCAGTTAGTAGGTGGTTGGAAAAACAGAAGAGGCCTGAGTTGGAGATCTGGATTCAGAAGTAAGCAGCATATAGGTTGAGAGGCGGACAAGGCTGGAACCTTGGGGACCACCTACGTTTAAATGATGAACAGAGGAAGAGGCATCTGCTTAGGAAACTGATAAACACTGAGCTCAGCTTCTAACAGAGCTGGGGGATGTACTCTGGCTGCCACAGAGATATATTTTTAAAAATTATTGGTATTTCAAAATAAGAAGAAGTTTTTTTAAAAAAGATACCGGGAGTCCAGGAATTCCTCTTATTGGGGGAGGAATCTGCCCCTCCTCAAAGAAAACTCCTAGACACCTTCGCAGTTCATAAGGCTCGGGCAATCTAAGTTCATTTGTTCGTTCTGAATATTTTAACATTCTATTCACAAAGGGAAAGAAAAGTGTAGACTGTAGGACAATTTACCACACTTTCATGAAGGCCATAGACGTGGCAGGCAGAAAAAGACTGGGCGAATCTGAGCAGAATACACTGCCAGTATGGAAAACTCAAGCCAAGAAACACAAGAATTTTTCTCAATTACTTAAGTAATTCAAGCCAAAACAGGTATAGTGCCTGAAGAACTTTGGATAATTAATAGCTGTTCTAACCAAGTCTGTATTGCTGACAAAATCCTCCTTAAAGGGGCCTAATGTATAACATTTGTACCTGAAAGCAGATTTTTTTCCCCTTTGAATCTATTTATCTACAAAGGAATACAAATGTGTGGGACTAGACAGCTCCCTCTTGAACACTTATCTATCTGTGCAGCCAGCAGAGGCGAGTCATTGCCATGGAGATCAATTCTCATTTCCGCACATTTATCTGCCCTCCTTTCTGTCTTACTCAGACAGTGGAATGTGAAGAGAACTGGACCAAATCACCCCAGCCCCCAAATCCTTTCCCTTCGGAGGCCTGTGAGGGCAATGCTGGGACATACGGGCTTCTTCAAAGTTCAAAGTTTCAGCCATCCCCTTTAGTTGGCCAGCATTTCTTTCTCCTCTAAGGTCCTGTCTCTACACACTGAGCTGTGACCAAAAGAGAAGGCTAAAATGATGACATGGCACTTGGCCTAGAAAAGGTACTCAACACATACAACATGGTTTCTCTGTGGCAAAACTGCCTTCCATAATCAACATTAAATTCAGTTTTTTGTTGTCTTTGAAGTTTCACAACAACTGTGAATTTCTCTCTCACTGTAGCTCACTGATAAACAACCAAAACATAAAATCGGTTTAGTTTTATGACCACAAAAACACTATACCACAATTTTTTAAAGACACTGGATTTAGTTTCAACCACAGTCAATTGGCTCCTTTGTATACAATGAAAGAGCCTGACATGTCCAATTAGAGCCCCATTATGGGCAGGGGGGGTTGGGGGGGTGGATCAAAGGCTCAGACAAGCTTGGAACAAGTACATTTCTGAATGAATGTCTTAGAACTAACATTCCTGAGCCTTGCTATACTCTCACTTTAAAAAAAAAAAAATCACATAACTTAAACCAAAGCAATATAATGCTGGAGGGGAAAAAAGGGAAATATTTTTAAAAATCAACTTTCCCCAAATAATTTCATCTTCTTATGGGATATTTTTATTGAAGGAAAACATGTATGCATTATTTATAGACTATAACTTTTTCCATGTGAAACTGAATAAACTGTTTTTTTATTTCAGGATATTATGGGGATACAAACATTTTGATTACATGTAATAAAAATTTTTAATTAGAAAACCATATGAAGCAAAAAGAAAAAACAATGAATCCGTCTTCCCCAAATTATTTTATATTTTCATAATATATTTTCACTGAGAAAAATACTGTAATGCTTATGTAGTGCACACCTAGTTCAAACAAAATCAAAGATTTTAATTAGAAAGCTCATGTAGAAAAAAGAGGCCGGGCGCAGTGGCTCACGCCTGTAATCCTAGCACTCTGGGAGGCTGAGGCGGGTGGATTGCTCAAGGTCAGGAGTTCGAGACCAGCGTGAGCAAGAGCGAGACCCCGTCTCTACTAAAAATAGAAAGAAATTATCTGGACAACTAAAAATATATTTATAGAAAAAATTAGCCGGGCATGGTGGCACACGGCTGTGAGTCCCAGCTACCCGGGAGGCTGAGGCAGGAGGATCGCTTGAGCCCAGGAGTTTGAGGTTGCTGTGAGCTAGGCTGACGCCACGGCACTCACTCTAGCCAAGGCAACAGAGCCAGACTCTGTCTCAAAAAAATAAATAAATAAAATAAAAATAAATAAATAAAAGAAAAATAAATAAATAAAAGAAAAAAAAGAAAAAAGAAAAAGAAAATTAAAAAAAATTCAGCCCCTCCCCCATCATTTTCTCATGAAATATTTTCAGTTAGGAAAAATATTTGTAACACTTATATACTGTAGACTTTTCCCATTTAAACAAGTCAGAGATTTAATTTGAAAATGTCATGGAATTAAGTATTAACTGCATATATCTTAGTATAAAAAGTGCCTAACTCTCTTGAAAGACGTTAAAATACACATAATATGTATATAACCCTGCACTTTCCTGCACCACCCTCCATTTAAAGTGGGATTAAGCCAGACTTGAAAATTATCCCAGTTCTACAGGCCTACATCAAATGTGGAAAATAAACGTCTCACGTGACTGGGTTTTCTTTATATTAATACTACCAATATTCACAGCCACGAGATCGCAATTGTATTTAATGGGTTAAAAGAGCACTGCAACCATCTTTATGGGTTCTTTCATTTATCCATTTCGAGGAGCAAGATAAAGGGAAAAGAACACAGGAAACTGAAAAAAAATATATAGATATTCAGTCCCAAACTATTTGCATATGTGGCAGTCCTCTTGAGTGAAGAATTAGTTGTTAAGTTACCTGTTCAAAGTGAACAAAACAAATATAAAACAATCTATATTCCCCGCTGGTGCAAAATCAATGATTTCAACATTTTACAGATGTTGTTGATGGATAAGCAACAATTCTAGGACTATTTAAAGAAATGCATCATTAATACCTGAACTTCCGAATCAAAAGAAAAGAGATTCTGTCTTCCATCACCTCTACTGAGTTTGTTTAGCTGTTCAGTTTCTCTTCCATACTAAAATTTAAAAATATATATATATATTACTTTATTTCCTTGAAAACAGTATGAAACACAGGTTATGTGAAACTAGCAATATAACACAGCTTCAAAAATATAGCATTCTCTATTTCCATGTACTTAAGACGGATAGAGGATGCTTGCTTGGCTGGGGAGTGATATATCACCATCACCACGACCCACAAGAAGCTATAGATCAGGTTCTTATACTTTCCATGTGCCTCTTCATAATACCAAGAATACTGTTCATCCTGTAGTCAGTACAAAACAGGAATCCAAGAGACTTTGGATGCAAAAGAGAAATAAAAGAAAAAACACCATGTTTTATATATCCATGGTGTTAGCCATGGAGTATTACATACAATTCTGATACCATCACCTTAGGAAACACATAATGGGCTATACTGTCTGGGATGGCAAAGATTCAAAGAGGATACAACTAAAATCTACAAAATCATAGAAATCCTAGATCAGGGGATCATGAATGTGTTCCTAAATTTTAAAAAATATCTTTGAAGCTTATCAAAGGGGTAAATTTAAAATAGAAAAAAGGAACTTCTAAATTTACGTAACTGAAGAGGAATAAAGTAAAAAGTAAAAATATAAGTACATATGAAAAGAACTTAAATGAATAAATGGGTCACAATCTTCTAACCTATTATAATATAGAATCTACAGTATAAAATATGTATCCTACTAAGATACTCACAACAATCACCTCTACACTTTCAAAACTGGTTCATTTCATACTCCAAAGAGCAGAGTAAATAACACAAATGATGTCTGTTCACCAGAATCTTTAACTGATTAAATTATTCATATACATATATTTACATATAGAGAACATGATTTTCATATATTAACATATATAAACCATTAGATCAACTATCATGTGCACAAACTGCATCATTAGCCCCTTGAAAGAAGAATATTTATTTTATGAATGATATATAGTAATTAAATTTAATAAGAACTAGTAGATTAAATTAATAGTCACAGAAACCTGAAAGTATTTCCTGGTGTCTAGAAAAAAATAAGATATTCCAAACTGTCAGTTGGCACTTACGAGTCTGTCTTTTAGAATGCAACTTTTGTCTTATAATCTCTACCTGTTTTACCAATTTGCTGTGGTTTTTGACTTGGAAATGACATTGCCAAATGGAATCCAGCATTAAAACCTAAATACCTAATCCTGCATTGTCTCAGTTCAAAGCAAGTTGCCGTAAGAAAGATGTACCTTCATCAGTTCCGGATGCATGCTCCTTTCCAAACTGGCCATGATGTTCTCGGCTTTTCCTTGGCTGCTAGTTTCATCATCTGCAAATTCATTAAAAGCAGATGTTCCAAACCATACAGACCATTACTAATCACCTAAGAGGAATATTTTAACTATCTCTCCCACCCATCCTCTCCTACTAGATTTATTGCAAGGAATTTCGATTATGAAAGCATAGGGAAAAGTTTAATGGACTGTTGAAAATCTGCCATGAATTTTCTATTCATTTTAGTCTGGTTATATTTCATGTGTCAGAGTCTATGCAGAATCAAATGTTTAAAAAAAGTCTATCAGCCTTCATAGTCACTTTTAATGAAGTAGCAGGTCAGCCTTCAAGATTAAGAGTTCTACATTCACCCTGCACAAAGGACATTCCTATGGATTAAAGACAAGGGCTTTACCTCAATAATGAATCACTTAAAAATTCTGACCTTGTGCTGTTTCTACTGTCTCCTTTTTTTCTTGCACTAAACTGTCGGTATTGATCTGAATAATCTTTTTCAAAGTTATCAACCATTCTTCCATTTCCTGCTCAGTTTCAGCAGCCAGATAATGGCTATACTTATCTAACATCTTGAGTTCAAAAGCATGACGGCGCATTTTGGGGCACTAGAGGAAAAGAAAAAATGTGTTCAGTTAGTTTGGTTACCCTTTTAATATAGATTTCATTAGTTTATATCTATTTTTACTTCAGCTTAGCACATATGTGCATCAATATTTTCATGAAATAATTGCTTCTTTTAACAAGAAATAGACACTCCAAGATGATGAATGACCACGTCAAGCATATCTTTTTGGTTTCCCTTGGGACTGAGCAGAGTGATATATATATATATACGCACAAAGTTGGCAGAAAATACTACTTGTTGTGTAAGTATTACCACTTAAGGCCTTTTGGCATCCTTAAGATTTAGAAATTCAAACTACCACTATAAAAACAAGCAAACATTTTATTATTTCCACCTGCTTACGGTTTCCTTGAACATTCACAGATTTTCAAAATCAGCTCTTAAGAACAAGTTTAAATGTGACCTAAAACAAATCTGATACTTACTTAATATCTTACCGTAAAATACACTATAGATACCTAAATCACTTCAGCATACATAATATGAACTGTATCACAGTAGCATAAAAGAAGACTGAAACATTCTGTAGCATGATAGGGTGGTCGTAGTTAAAAAGAAATTATTATATATTTCATAACTGAGCATGGTGGCTCATGCCTGTAATCCTAGCACTCTAGCAGGCCGAGGTGGGAGGATTGCTTGAGCTCAGGAGTTCAAGACCAGCTGGAGCAAGAGCGAGACCCCGCAATCTCTACTACAAATAGAAAAAAATTAGCCAGGCAACTAAAAATAGAAAAAATTAGCCGGGCGTGGTGGCTAGCGCCTATAGTCCCAGCTACTTGGGAGGCTGAGGCAGGAGGATCACTTAAACCCAAGAGTTTGAGGTTGTAGTGAGTTAGGCTGATGCCACGGCACTCTAGCCTGGGTGACAGAGTGAAACTCTGTCTCAAAAAAAAAATTATACTATAAAGGATATAATTATATAAAAATAATGTAGATGGTTTTAAAGAAGAAAAAAATATATAAAAATTAAAATACATATTTCAAAATAACTGAAAGAGTGGAATTGGGAAGTTCCTAACACAAAGAAATGATAAATGTTTGAGGTGATGGACACCCCAATTACCCTACTTTGATCATTACACATTGGATGCTTGCATCAAAATATCACATATACCCCATAAATATGTACAACTATTATGTATCTATAATAATTAAAAATAAATTTTTTTAAAAGAATGGCTTGGTAAAAAAAAGAAAAGAGATTTAAAAAAGAGAAGATAGACCATCACCGGTTCACATTACATTGTCACTCTCCATAAAACACATGGAAGTGGCCTGTGCTCAATACTAGCACACAAGGAAAATAAAAGCCTCCTCCTTTCCTCAAACATAATGACACATCCTTTTACTTTACCGCCTTCTCTGTCATGACAAAAGAAATGACACGCTACATCCTCTCAAATCCCTCAGCATTAATTTCAAGAAAGGCTCATGAATCAATAATTTTCCACTGCATGGTCATTATTCAAGAAGGAACCAAGAAAGTTCGTCCTTCTCATCTTCAAAGTATAGGAAAGGATGCAATTAAACTGCTGTAGTAAAGTCATAAAGATTTATACATTTGAAGATATTGGGGAGGGGAGATCATATATAGATGAGGGAAGCGGATCCTGAGAGAACTACAAAGAAAGGTCAATCCAGACTAGGGCTAACGTGTGTGCCCTCTTTCTTCTAGTTAGATTAAGAAAGCTGTTATATATATTTTACAAGCACCTTCGAGTCACATAGATCTTTATACTTTTAAAAATGTTATCTTATTTGTTAGAAAATTTTTAAAAATTTTTAATTATTTTTAGAGACAGAGTCTCACTGTGTGGCCCAGGCTGGAGCACAATGGCTGTTCGCAGGCCTGATCGGGGCACACTGCCCGGCTCAAGCGAGCCTCCCGCCTCAGCCTCCTTAGAAGCTGGGACTACAGGCGTGTGCAACCACACCCGAAAAGTATTTTCTCATTTGATCTTCACAACAATCTCATTTGATAGAGTACACAGACATTATTAATTTCACTTTACAGCTTTGAAAACTAAGATTTAGGTAAATTGAGCATGTTGAACCAACATCTCCTGCCTCCTAATCAGCCCAGTGCTCGCTCCATGTAGCCTACCATGCCACCCTGCTACTGTGACAACGGCTTCTGTCTCTTGGTCAATTGACTTCCTGTTTAGATAATCTCTCTGCCCTCCACTTCCCACCCTGCGTATGCCTCCTCAGTAATTCAAATCAACAAATATTTGCTAAGTCCCTACTGTGTGCAGGACTCTGCTAATTATTATAGGAGATACAGAAGTGAATAAGACATCATCCCTGTCATCCAAAAAGGAATGTGCAGAATGAACCACAAATTCGAGTATGATTCAGTTATACAATAGAGAAAAAAGCAAAGTGGTAGCGCAGGGAAGGTGGAATTTAATTCCACTTTTTGGGCACAAGGGTTGAGGAAGGAAACAGAAAATGTTTCATGGCAGAAGTGGCATTTAAGCTGAGTCATAAAAGATAAGGTTCAAACAGGAACAGAAGGGTAAAGTATATAGCAAGAAGAGGAAAAAAAGTAAGATAAGGCACATAAGTGTGGAACTCCACGGAGTGCTTAGCCTGGTGTGACCAGAGCACAGAATTTATAAGAGGGTGCATGGGGACGAGGCTAGAAAGTAGAGTGAGGCCAAATTACTGTCGCCCTTAAATGCCATGGCAAGAACTTTAGACCTCGCTCTGTATGACAATAAACCAAAAGCCAAAAGGTTTGGAGAAGGCAAGTGAAAGACCTGATCTGTGTCTTAGGAAAATTGGACGAGAGCAGGGAACACTTTAGGTCAGAGAAAATAAAGGGGAGAACCAGAGAAAGGGCAGTGAAAATAGAAAAAAGGTAAAAGGCACTTTGGAGGCAGACTCAAAAGGACTTGATAAACGTTTAAATATTGGCACTGAGTGAGAGTGGGGCACTGAAGAGGACTCTGAGGTTCCTACTATGGATGTTTTGGTGGATGGAGATGCCACTAACCAAGACAGAAAAATGCTCAGGTTCTTAATAGTTCATCAATAACCCGCCTGGAGAAAGAGAAAGAAAGATTACCTCAATAGCCTTACCTGAACGACGTCAATGCAGGCGTCCAAGTAGATGCAACCTTTAGATTCTTTTGAATTTTTCTCATCTTTATAGGAGTTCAGAATATATGAACCATCAGGAAGTTGAGTCAAGTAAAAATACCGTCTCTTGAAAACCTATATGTGAAAAATCCAGCAATGACACAGTTGCTATGCACACATTGTGTCTGAACAGTTTCTTTGAACTAAAAACCTTAAAGGGCTTGCTGGGCATTGTATCTGGACAATCTTCAGACAACCCTGATAAGATGTTAGGAATTATCATCTTCATTTTTTTAAGACAGAAATTGTGAAGTCAAGTGATTTACCCTCAATAAATGTCTAGAGAAGAATAATATTTAAGATTTGCCACTTTGAAATGTCTAAAGCATTTTGATATCTGAATCACTGACCCTTTCACTATAGCATCCCTTTCCCATTCAATTGCAAACCATGATTGGATCCTTTTAATTTGGCTTATATTACCACAAGTCCAAGTATGAATATAAAAAATACATACACACACATTATATATTTCCAACTCACCTGCACATCTTACCGCACTGACCTACTCTGTACCAGTGTCCCTGCTTCTGAAAGGCCAGCTTACAGCACACTCACTCACAGGGAAGCACAGAGAGTCACTACCGTGTATGCTGATATTTGAATCAATAGGCCCAAGGGCACTGTGCCATTTGTTTGGAGTTAGGGACTCACAGCAAAGCCACGGGAATGGGAAAAGGAAAAATACTGCTTGACTGGTTCATGCTGTCCCTGTACCCTCCCCTAAAAACAGAGTTTTGGAATCTGATAAAGGAGTTGAGAAAAGGGGATTAGAAGCTCTCTGATGAATCTATGCTTTTCTCAGTAAGTCAAACGCTGCAGACTGTGTCAAACATTTGTCACAGGGAAAGGTAGAGCTTATTCCGTTGCAATTCCCAGGACGATGGATCTGAAATCACTTCAGGGTGGGATGGGAAGAGAGACAAGGAAATAGACTCTTGCTGATTACTGAGGAAATGCATTCCCCCAGCTTGGCATTTTCAATCGCCCATCTGATTATCCAGTGTGATGCCTGATTATTTTAAGAACTTTAATTATGCAAAGAGTATTATTTGGCAAGATCATTTTTAACTACTTGACTTCTGGCAAAGTATCTGAAACATCAACAGTTTATTTCTCCACAGCATGAGTAAGCAAAATATATAAACACATTAAGGGACATTTTTTTGTAGAAAAACCAATAGAGAGAAATAATAATACTTGTACTTATTTGTGACTTGTTTAAATATCACTGATTTTTGAATGAATGACAAAAGTATACCTGTGTGAGGAATACCCTAACACGTTAGACTGACAAATGCTACAGCTTTTATTTCGGGGAATGGCCACGGTATCGACAGGAAGGAGTCTAAGCAGAAAACATCAGCTCGTTTTTCAATGTCAATCAAGTAAATGTTATTGAATTAGGACATAAAGGTATAGAAGGAGTGTGTGTATATATATATCCTTATATATCTCATAATATTTGAGAATATATATATATTCTCATATTCAATGGATCCACACGTAAGTTTGCTGGAAGAAATCTCGATTAATGAAGAAGGAAAATGTTAATCACAATGGTGATTATACATGTATGTTTGCTTATTTTCATGACAATGGTTCGCATCTATTACTAAAATGATGGGACCAGAAGACCTAAAATTACATACCAAGATCATTTTAAATGAACATTTAGTGAGCACTTCCTTTGTGCAAAACACCACTTTTAAAAAATTATCACAATAATTATGTATGACAAGAATTAGAATGTATCTTCCAGGCAAAAATTAATATGAAAAAGTTGCCACTAGGTAAGAATTTGAATATGATCACGTCTAAAACTCAGAGTCTATCACTTCAGTGAGACAGTCTATAGAACCCACTCGCAGAGTCCATAGCCAGCAACAAAGAAAGAGGCAGAAGAAGGGAAAATACAGAGCAAAACATTTGTGGCATGGAGTCAAATTACGGTCTGTGAAATTTTTTTTCACGTACAGCTGCCTCACCAAGCAAAGAAGTTTTGTGGCAGCCGCCACTTCCAATATTAGCAAAACACATCATTACAATAGAGATGGAAAAGGATATGAAATTACAGCAAATCACTTCCTGTAACATTGCAATTATGTCTAAATGTGACACTGGGGTAGGTAGCTTATGAATGTGGGGAGAGAGCATGATGCCTGAAAGAGCCCTTTCAGAAAAAGCAGATGCCTGTAAGTCTTATGATCTTGTTTCTCAGCCAGGATGCCCTGCTAACCAGCAGTGAAACTGTCTTCAAGACTCTGCTTCCCTCAGTTTCCTCGCTTGTAAAATGACAGGATCAGATCAGATGATCTGTTAAGATCATTTTTTTAACAATCTAAAAATAATTTCATAGAACTTGAATGATTAACACAGCAGCCTTCCTAGGCTGGGAGCTACCCTCCCCAAGCAATTTTTCATACACTAGAAGCACACGGTTTGCACAGTAAGAAATTTTTTTAAGTCATCTCTATGTAAAATCACTCTGCCCGAATAACAAATTGTAAGATACTCTGATATAAGTTGGATTTCAACTTCTGGGAAGCTTTTAAGATGCCTTTTTTAAAGAAGAAAGGTGTATCCTATCCCTCATATGGAACCAAAAGGGAAATCAGAAATGGAACTTCCTTGATACTTTTTCAATTTCCAAAACATAGCTATTTAGGGTACAGGTCTACCATTTTTTTTTTTACATTTCAAAAAGAAGACAGGTGTTAAAATAATGACTATATAGAACAGTGGTAATTACTCGCTATCAATACCTCTCATTTGAAGGCCTCGAGTCCTTCATAACCAATAGCTAATTCTCTTAATGTCATTTGGGGATAAGTATCATTATCCAGGTTTTACCTAACAGCAAACTGAAGGACCAAGAGCTCACTCAACTTCACATAGGCAAGTCACTGGTAGAACTGGAATCAGAATCCTATGATGGCAACAAACAAAGAGAATCTTGCCCGAACCCTCCCATGGCTTCCCATCGAAGTTAAAATAAGATCTAAAATCCTCACCATAACCTGGAACTGATGGTAATCAGGCCTCAGATTACTTCTTGGACTTGACTTCTAATCACTCTGCTCCAGCTACTTTGGCTTATCTGCTGTTGTTCAAATATCCCAAGCAAGCTCCTTCAGCCTCTGCACTTCCTGTTCCCTCAGCTTGGAATCCTCTTCCCCCACATATCCACACAGTTAACTTTCTTACTTCTTTCAGGTCTTTGCTTGCATCTTGCCTCCTCTGAGAGGCCTTCTATGACCACCTGCCCTCGTTGTCATAGCACCCTGTTTTATCCATCTAATAGAGTTATCCCTATCCAAATATACCTTTTTCATCTATCTGTTTTATTTGCTGTTGGTCTCTTTCTAGATCATTAAAAGATCCATGTTCTATCTACTGCTATATCCCTAGCATTTATAACAATGGTTGGACTCAGTACAATTTTGCAAAATGTATTGCTAAAGAATGAATTAATAATTCAGTCTCCAGCAGATTCTCCAGTGGTTTCATCCAACAGAATGGTGTTACTCTGTAATGCCCATACTCTTCTTTCTCCTCCTCTTGCCTTTATTATTTTTCCTAGATGTTGGACACAGCTGAAAATTTTCCACCTTACTCAGTGAGGACCACAGATCCTGAAGAGTGGCCCACTCAGACCACCCAGAAGAATAAAACAAAGAGCCAGCCAAAGGATATGAATCTATATAGGATCCGGTCCTGTCAAGTCTCCTGAAAGCCCCACGCCCCAAGCTGTTTGGATGACAACCTTTTGAACCTCTTCTGGAGAAGGAATAAAGGGCTTTTGTCGTCTAGTTGCATCAAAGATGGAAGAAAGGCAGGAAAGCTGGCACATCTAGTATCCTCAAAGTAGAAAAATCTTTTATCATTTTATATAACAAATCTCAAGAGTGTTTACCTATCATGTGTGTACATGAACCAGAGCCCTGAGAAAGGATGCTCCGAAGGTTAAGAGGCAGAGTAGGTGGGCCAGGAACAATGCAGAAATGGGGTCAGGGAACTTGACTAATGTCTCAGACAGAACAGAATGGATGGGCCAGCAAGGAAAAGGAGAAAGCAGGAGAGCGAGAAACATACTGGGTCTCAGAACTGTTCTAAACGAAGATGAAAGAAACAACGGGAAAGAAAACCCCAAGCCTTATCAGAAAACTAGGTTGCAGTTAATTATACCAGAATGTCAGGAAATTCATCCTGCTGAAGAACCCCTACCTCTAGGCTGGCAACCTAATGTATCACTCACCTCTCTCCATCATATCATTTTACAGTCCTATCAAGTTTTAATATATTACATTTGTCCTACCCTCTAGGAAACTGGGTAAAAATCAAACAGCTTTTCTTAAATAATTCTACAACATCTGGGCACTGGAGATTTTTTTAACTATTTCATTTGAAGCAACGTCTAGTAGGAGGGGTCTACAATCCACCCTTCTCATTGTAGACAAATTATTTTATCAGGTTTATTTCAGCATGTCATGACCCCACTCAAATTTTCTATGACTCTCAATTACTTACATGATAAGGCTCACATGCCGAGTCCCGGCATTCAAGGCCCTCCCACAATCCTACTAATAATGTAAAATGATAACAATTGCTAACATCTATGAAGTGCTTTCTGCATTACAGTCTCTGGCTAAGTGCTTTCCTCATATGGTATCATTTAATCCTCACAACAACTTTGTGTGGTCATTACTATTATCACCTCCATGTTACAGAAGAGAAACTGAGGCACAGGGTGACACCAAAGGGCAAAACCAACTTTATCTCCCATAACTACTCAACTTCACCTAACACACCTACCCCATCCATAGTGTCTGCCATGCTCACTTCCTCCTCTCTGACTCCCTGCCTTCAGGAAGCCTTCTCTGACACCAAGTCACAATGATCTGGACCCACATATACTTGGTCTCTATACCACCTTTAAACAATTAATTATTTTTATTGTGTGTCACACCCTAAAAAGGTTTTAAGCTCTACATATGACACTTCTCTCTATCCTCCACAATGCTAACACCTTATACTAATAAGGTATTCAATATCTATTTGGTAGACGGGTGCACTGGCACACGCCTGTAGTCCCAGCTATTTGGGAGGCCGAGGTGGGAGGATGGCTTGAGCCCAGGATTTCGAGGCTGCAGTGCACTATGATCATGCCACTGCACTCTAGCCTGGGCAACAAAGCAAGACCCTGTCTCTAAAAATTAAATAAAATTAAAAATTATCTATTCGGTAATTAATTCATTGATTCCTAACAGTGTCTGGCACATAGGAAGTACCTAATGGTTTTTAAACAGGGATCAATGAATGAAGAAAAATAAAACACAAAAAACACATTAGTGAGAAATCCTTTACCCACAATAAATGAGTGTAATCCATTTGTTAGCTGTAAGAGACAGTTTGGTAGATCTGAGAATATAACTAGACTAACGTATCAAAAATAAAAGATTTTCTCTTCCTTTTTTCCAATATACATAGTGACCTTGACCTTCTAGCAATTATTTTAATATTGTATGTGCTTTCTTAGGTCAAATCTTCTTTTGATTTGTTGTTCTCTCACTGCAGAGGGGAAAAAAACCTCCTGTGGCAGTCAAGGAGTAAGGACTTTTGGGCTGTGGATATATAACAAATGGCTCTCTTTTGTGGAAAAAAAAGAAAAAGAAAGAAAGAAAGGGCACTAGAAGTGAGTCATATATCAAGCAGTTGAACTTGCAACCCCGATAACATACCAAGGCACTTCAACGTTTAATTGCTGAGAATGGGGAGGAGAGAGCTAGAGGAATGTGACTAAATTGAGCCAAGAAGATGCATAAAGGTGGGTGTCCCAGGAGTTGGCCAAGAATTTGCAACAATTTTTTTTAATGAAAAACTGCCCTCAAGATCACATTCTTCTTTATTCCATATATCATTATATCCCTTAGGAAAAACAGTTCTAAATACTAGGGGAAGGTCATGTCCAATATCATAGCTATCTCAGTCCACATTAAATTCCTTCGCTGATATGGAAAGAAGTTGAATAAAGCAGATGTCTCTAGCAGCTACTTGGGAAAGACAGAATGTAAATGAGCAGTTTTCTGTTAGGATTAGAGTTTCTAGGGACCATGTATTCTCTATGGTATCTTAAACTTCCCCCCAATACTTTTCCAGGAATTGACGAGTGGCAACAGTATGTGTTCTCATTAACTGGAAACCATAAATGCAAGAAATTAATCACTCTGATAAGGTTTGTCCTGTTTTAACACGAATACCAAGAACAAAGCAAACTATTAATACAAGTGCTGAATAAAATGGTCACTGTACCCAGACAACCAACAGAGCTTTTGCAAGAGCTGCATAATGCCAGCATCCTCTTCAATGAGAGGAAGTGCTCGGCTCGCACTGGAACTTGTGGAGTGATGCACTCATCACTAACAGCTCTCCTGTAGACTGAGCTCCTCGGGGCGAGTTTTCTCAGCCAGCAACAGGTTATTCCACAAGCATTTCTGGGAAAATAATGTCAGTTGTAGGAAATGGTGCAGATTATATGTTAACAACTGACCAGAAGAGGGGGAAAGGTGTATACTGGGGAAAATATGCATTTTTATTCCATAAATATGGGGTCTTTAATCTTCCAATATGAAGAACTCCGCTTAGTTCCTTTATTAGCTTCTCTTTTCCCTAGAGTCCATTGCCATGGAATGGTCTTGCAAAACTCTCCAGCAAGCCAGCTAGGAAGGTTTAACTTTCTAAACCAGCCCATATACAAATTACTTTGGTTGCATTATTTATATTGCATTATAGGCCATGTGGTTGCTTTCTCAAAAGATCTCATAAAGTAGGAGTCTTCTAATTCCCTTTTATTAACTGCATTCTGTCGAGTCTCTTCTAACCCTCTTTCCTTCATTTTATTGCATCTTCTCTCTTGATTCTATTCCTCCCTTCCTTGCCATTAGATTCCTTCATTTATTTTTTTTATTTCAAAATATTAAGGGGATACAAGTGTTTTTGTTACATGGATGAATGGTATAATGCTGAGATCAGGACTTTTAGTGTGTCCCTTATTTCTGACAGTCAAAACGTCCAGGAAAAGGACTTAGACTCATTTATAAACATCATATCAAACTTTCCAAAGGACTAATTCTATATAATCCTTAAAATTCAGAAATGTTTAAATAAACAAACATCCCTAAACTTATGCCTCAGTCTAAGAGGCACCAAGCTGCCATACTTTTAATCCCTATCAACCTCAAAGGGGTCTGCCAAGCCACAGTGCATCAAGGAGGCTCAGATAAAACATGAGGGAAGAAGCGTGGCTTCTGTAGGCTATTATTTGCTAATGAGTCACAATTAATACCAAGCTCCTACTGCTGTAGCTTTTTAGCTCGTCTGTGTTATGTTTGTAGGCGCTATCAAAGCTTGGATTTTCCAATAAGACAAGGTTCTTTGCTCTCAACTCTGTGAGCTCTTGTCTTGTGGTGCTGGTTGCTAAAGCCACCAAACCTTCTCACAAGTGTGTGCTGGGGGTCCTAGCAGGCAGAGGACTCCAGATGCACCAAGGGTAAACCTGTCTCCAGGATCGTGGAAATGACTCAGATAATAGCACACCTGAGTCATCTTCCCATTTGCTTGTGAGCTTCATTAATATTCTTCACTTCAAAGATTAACACAGCAGAAACAAATATATAGAAATTTCCAATTCAGAATGGCTCAAACTCTTGTCAACCCTTTGCCTCAGGTCTTCTGCCTCTGCCTGTCCCAACTTTCCAAGAGCTGGGTCAGCTACGCATCCCATCTTTAGGTTTGGCCTCTCTCCTATGCCTGAACCAATCTAGGTTTGAAGCAGGAAGAACTTAGATGATCCCCCACCCTGTAACAAGGCACCTAAAGGAACAAGGTAGAGTCCCCCAGTGTGCCGTGGTTCATAGGCCTGGACTTCTGCTTTGGCCCTCATTCCAAGTTCTAGCCTGGCAACTGCTACCCCTTTCCAATCCTCTGTCCCATATACTCACACACCCTGTATTTATACGGAAAGAGAGCATGGTAAAACTATGAAAGTAAACATCCCAGTCCGACTAATTTCAATAATGTTGAACTCAGTAACAGTTAAAATGCAATTCTTAGAGGAAAACACGATCTTGGCAAAATCCCTCAGAATATTCTGGCTGAACCTTCCTCTCATGCCCATCTTAGCTGTAACAAATCCTGAAATACAATACTTCTGCTACAGCTTAGGCGATGAAACCAGAAGAGTAGAGGATATATATTTAGCTCCCAGAAATCCAAAATGGAGGTCCATAATCCATAATGGAGAAGAGCAGGGATAAGTGAAATCCGTAACCAGAGACAATTCCCAAACTTCAACATGGCCTTCGCATTTCAAAGTATTCCCTATTAATTTTTTTAAAAGCTGTGTAGCTTCATATCACCATTTTGGTTTATTCTCCCTTTCCTTCCTTTTGTCTACTGTTTGGTAGAGGTTTTTAAAAGAAAAATGTTTTTATGATATGTGAATTATATCTCACACACAAAATAAATAAGTGGCCAAAATATGAATAGCTGGGGATAAAACGAGGCAAAGCAACAATTAGCTGGAGACAAATGGCAGCTGTTCCCCTTCAGCTAGGCCATGCGGTCACCAGGTTGCCTGAGATGCACCACCCACTCCATGAATTTATGGCTCCTGCCTGGCTCCAGCAAGTGCTAGGGTTTTCAACCTCAGGGATAGAAAATAAACAAGCTGAACAATCAATCTTTGACTACCTGATTGTATTAGTTTTCTATCTTCGTAACAAATTTCCACAAATGTAGTGGCTTAAACTAACACAAATTTATTAGCTTCTAATTCTGTAGGTTAGAAGTCTGACATGGGTCTTGACGAGCTAAAATGAAGGTTTCAGCAGGGCTGTGCTTCTTTTTGGATGCTCTAGGGGACAATCCATTTCCTTGCCTTTTCTGGCTTCTAGAAGCTGCCCGTATTTCTTGGCCTGTGACTCCTTCCTCCATCTTCAAACCCAGCAACATAGCATCTCTCTTTGACCCTCCTTCTGTTCTCGCATCTCTTTCCCTGTCTCTCCTTTTCTACCTTTCTCTTCCACTTACAGGATCCTTGTGATTACACAGGGCCCACCTGCATACTTTAGGATAACCTCCCTACTGGCTGATAAGCAATTTTAATTCCCTTTTGCATTGTAAGGGAACATTTACAGATTCCAGGGATTAGGGTATGGGCATCTTTGGGGGGGGGCATTCTTCTTCCTACAACATCAGTCAATCTGTATTTCACAAATTATGAAAGAAAATATAAAGCATGAACTTTTTAATAGGCAACTGTATTTTAATACATAATATATAGGCTCCTAAAAAATTGAAAAGTTGTATGTAAAGCAAACTGTAATTTAAAGGCATTAGAGAATCCATTTAAAAGAATCTGTAGTGAATTGTTTCATAAAGATATTAATTTCCTAGCATCTTCTTTTATCAGTCCAGATTTTCATGTATTTACTTTATGTTGGGATAAAGTTTAAGTATGGGTCAAATATTTTAATGTTTTGAGAATGTTAGGGGGAGTGGAGTAAAAACTATAGAACATTTTCTGATAATCCACAAACCATTGACATATGCATTAGCTCTGACAGGAGATATAATAAAGACTTGAGTCTCACTCAGCTAGTGAACACTGATGGCATACCAGTTAAGATCACAGGCTCTGACATCAGCCTGCCTAGGTTCAAATCCCACCTCTGAAATCTTAGAGCTGTGTGATCTTGGGTTAATTACTGAATTTCTCTGTACCTCACTTTCCACATCTGTAAACCAAGAATAATAATGGTAGTTATCTCATAGGGCTGCCATGAGGACTAAATCAGATACAGACTATAAAACACTCAGTATGGTGCCTGGTACATACTAAGTCCTCAATATGTGGGTTCTCTTATTATCACCTCATGCCGAGGTCCATGCTTAAGTGCAGGAGATATATAGGAAGCATCCTACAACTTGGATTCATTATTTTCAGAGCTTAAAAATGAAACTGAGAACAGGACATGACCAGTAAAGGGAAAGCAGCAGGCAAAATATCAAATTAAGATAAAATTTGAGTCTTCCCTTGGTAGACACCCATGGTTTCCACTTGCATGCTTTGAGAAAGATAGAATGACCTTCAATACTTAATGGAAGTGTGAATCATCCTCAGCAAACCACATGATCTTATATTGAGTATCTGAAAGAACAGTTATATTTGGTAGCTGAGCATAATTTGTTTCTCTGCTCAGAATCTTCAAGTAGGTCGTTAGCTTTTCCTTTGGATTTTAATGGCTCTTCACAGCCTCCCAAATAAAAGGCAACCTCACGTCCAAGGCATACAAGGCTCTGCACAAGTTTATCCCTTTCATCATTTCTTCTTTTGTCTCACACAAATCCCTTGCACAAACTCACTCTCATGGCCAAACTACAAAACTTTCTAGCTAGGCTGTTCTGACCACATTAAGGTACCACTTTGTATAGCAGTTAATTTGGTATATTTCTTATCTAGTCTGGAGGCTACTGGAGAGCAGGGACTCCATATTAGATATCCATATATTTCCCCACAGTGACCAGTATGTAATAAGCACTTAATATTTGCTAAAGAAATGGATTACTCTATCCTTCCACTCATTAAATTCATTTCTACATATGAACCTTCAGTGCCCCCTTTTTTTTCCAAAGCTATTTTCTTCATTGAACTGACAGCCTCCTTTTTTTAAAACTTCCTGATTCAGAAGATAATAATTATATTTCTTTGAAAAGTGGCACTTCTAAATTTATCCTGAAGTTTCAGATTTTTCAAATTCCATGCATCTGTGAGAAATCGCTCATTAAAGACTTTTTCCCTAGAACTCATTGTGAAATAAATATTGTTTCCAGACAGGCTACTTACACAAATATCCTTAAAATTATGGAATAATATAATAATGACTTCCTACCTTCATGGTAACCGTGATGGTGCTATTTACATTTGCTTTATGCAACCAGCCTTGTTTTATTACACCACCCTTCTGAGAACATAAAGATGATGAGTCCTGAAACAGAGCAAAAACCATGAGTAAAACAGCAGCCTGCTTGCCATCTAACTAGTTAAACATTTGAGGGGCACAGAACTAGGCCCTACTCCATTTCCTCATTAAAGCATAAAGACCTCTCTTCCCCATGAAGATTTAAAATTGTTGACTGTAGAATGAAAGGCATTGTTCTGTGCATACAGTAGGCACTCAATATTTACTGAATAGTGTGGGTTCTCTTCTGGGAAAGTCTTCTACATTACGTAAACAGTCAAACTGTACCTCGAAATGTCACAGACATCCGGGCCATCTGTCCCAAGAGGGATCTATCAGGCAGAAGAGTCCAGATGAATCACCATGCCACATGCCCAGTATGAGAAAAGCAACTCACCAGCATGTCCCACAGGTGGGGGTACATGTTTATATATATAAATCACAGCCCACGTCACTTGATTTTTCCTAAGCCCCATTTGGAAATGTAATAATTTTTTAAAAATTAAAAGATACTGAGTTTCAAAGCTGGCCACGGACCCTTCAAAAACAATCTTTCCCTCATCTTTTGTCAAGGAATTCCCTCTGGAATCTTTTTCAGCAGAAGTGATCATGAAGAAACCAGCACAGGCAGGGCGCAGTGGCTCACACCTGTAATCCTAGCACTCTGGGAGGCCAGTTGGAGTATCGCTTGAGTTTAGGAGTTCAAGACCAGCCTCAACAAGAGCAAGACTCTGTCTCTACTGAAAACAGAAAAATTATCCAGGTGTCTTGGTGTGTGCCTGTAGTCCCAGCTATTCGGGAGGCTGAGGCAGGAGGATCGCTTGAGCCCAGAAGTTTGAGGATGCAGTGAACTATGATGATGCCACTGCTCTCTAGCTGGGGTGACAGAGCAAGACTGTCATGAAAAAAAGAAAGAAGGAAAGGAAAGGAAGGAAGGAAGGAAGGAAGGGAGGGAAGAAGGAAGGAAGGAAGGAAGGGAGGGAGGGAGGGAGGGAGGGAAGGAAGGAAGGAAGGAAGGAAGGAAGGAAGGAAGGAAAGAAGGAGGGAGGGAGGGAGGGAGGAAGGAACGAACGAACCAGTCCCCTTGCCCCCAACATTGCCCCATCCTCACCTCATCTTTCTCACAGTCCTCATCGATCTCAAATACATGATTAGGAATCTTTTCTGGTCTCAGAGATTTGCTGAAAATGTAAGAGAATTGTCTTAGACACTGAACAGAACTGACCAAAATAAAACAACAAACAAAAGCATGAAGAGTAGATTTCTTTCTTTCGCAACAAGAAAATGCCAAGACATGAGAAGGAGAAATCCTTTTCTCCTTTCCAAACTCAGATCCTCCCCTCTGAGTAAACTAACATTACTTTTTCTATAAGGACTCCCACACGTGCAGCCAACAGCAAAGCCATAACCAAGCCTAGGTACTTAGTCAGAGAGGGCACAAGTTGCTAAGAAACCTTCGCCAGAGCTGTTAGTGGTTGCACAATCTTATCTTTCCCCAGGTCAAAAAGCAACACAGTGTAATTCTGGTTCTTCCATCTGTGTGCTGTATAACCTTGAACTGCTCATATTAGGACTCAGTTTTCTTCTCTGAGAAAGTGCTTTGAAACCTACCAAAGGCTATGCAAATGTCTTATTTCTCCATTATTTTTTCCAAAGACATTTCCCATATGCTATCCTACAGTAGTACTACAGATGAGAAAATGGAGAACTCAGATAGGTTGAGTGAGTGGTCCCAGGTAATCCAGCTTACTAGCTGGCAGAAACAAGATGTGACCTCCGACAGTCTGGCTCCTGGGCCAGTGTACTCATGCCATTCCTTCAACTCAACTCAAACAGATGCACTTTTTTCAAGGGATGTCTGGGGTCATCAAAGTGAGCCAGATATCTTCTAGCTTTTTCACTGACACCACTGGAAAATGCTCACATTATACAGCATCAGTTAAAGATTAGTTCATGATCAATACAAATGCACCAAAGCCAACAAGTTTGGAAAGAACTTCAACGAGCAAAATTAAAACATATTGAGTTAACCAAAATACTGCATTTACCAAACATGCTGGTTGTTTGAAGGTTTGCTTTGTTATAAATTGTAACTGAAAAGTTTCATAAACGGTTTTAAAAAGATAAAAAGTTTAATAATTCTCCTCTTGAATGTTTCCCCGGAATTCTAAACTTACCATGGCAACATTCGAAAGTCCCCAGAAAAGTCTTCATACTTGTAGTTTACCACATGCCAATCTGTGCTATAGGTCTTAATACACTAAAAGAAAATAGGAATCTTTAATTTGAAATATAGAAAAGTACACATATAGCCACTTTTTACAAGTCTGGTAATATGCTGACAGACTTTTAAAAAGCATTTGGGAAATGCTGGCACTGGAATCTCTCCCTTTGGGGATTAACTGTGTCTCTCTAACCCAATTGGTGGCAATAAATCCCAATTCATGCGCCCTTTTGAATACTCTGAGTCCCACTGCAGAGAGTTTTCAAATCCAAAAAAGAAATACTAAGAACATGTGCTACTCGCGAAAACGTTTAAGCTGTTTCCTCTGTATCACATCATATAGACTTCTTTTTAGTAATTTTATTTTCCCTTTATGTTAAAGGAAAATTTCTAAATCTATATTTTATATTTATTTATAAATAAGTAAATTGCAAATATATAAATATATAGAAATATTTTATATATTTTAAATATATGATGATGTTCTTCTGCGGCCTTTGAGCCCCTTACCTCTTTGACAAATAAACTCTGGGCCCTCTTTTCAGCATCCTCTGGTACAGTGGACTGCGCTGTTCTACGCTGACGACCTATCACTGAGATCTAGAAGACAAAGAACATGGTTGCTGTAAGAACTGGCTTGGAAAATGTAGGCTTTTTTCTTTAAAGATGTGCTTGTGAACTCACAGATATATCTTCCATTGGAAACATAAGCAGGTCTCTGAGGGGGTCACTGTAAATCTGGGTTTTTCTTTGGGTGATAACATTCTCATAGTCCAGAGGCTCAACAACTTTGGCCTTTTCCTTTATAAGAGACAAAAATAAAGTTACTGTGGTCAAACTCACAAGAGATCAATTTTTTCCTATGTACTAAAGATACATTAGTTCACAAAAGATGGGAGTGTTGATGTCAACAAGTTCTTAAAAGGAGATACTTTCACAAGAGAAATATTCTTCATAACTGGAGACACACACCAAACACAAGCATACATACACAGACTCCCCCTTGCTAAAGACGAGAGTTCTGAAGAGATAACACTGTCATATTCTGCTTATCTGTGTGCCTTCCAAGAATTTATTGAATTTTAGGTAAAACAAAAAGTGGTGTATTTAGAAGCCTGTTGGTTGTATGCACTGAATCTGCACTATTCACTGGATAACTCAACAGGAGAAAGTACCGACATTCATGTGTCCACTCTGTACCAGGCACACTGCAGAGGGTGTACCGAGTTCCAGCCTAGCTGGGGCAAGCATGGGTTTTGGAGATGCTTGATCCTGTGGACAGAGCATGAAAGGGCGGGGTTCCAGCTGGCAGAGTCAATGGATCACTGTCAGACTTCTAGGTGAGCTGGCCATTGGTGGCCCAGCCTGAGACTAAAGTTCCAAGGAGCAGGGTGGGCAATGCTGAGAGAGCCAGAATACAACTTACTAACAAAAGTAATAATAATAGTCTGCATTTACTGAGCCCTTTCTATATGCCAGGCACTGTGCTAAGTGCTTTCTGTACATTTTCTAATGTAATACTCATAACAACCCTATGAAACAGGTTTAATCACTATCCCCATTTTACAGATGATGAGTCTGTGGACTCAGGTTAAGTAACTTGCCTGCCTTCAGAGGTGGAATTGAAACCCAGGTCTGTGGCTGCAAAGGCTCTGCTCTTTATCCATCATCTAGGCCTATGAGTCAGGCCTTTCCTCCCCTCAGAAATACACAGATACCAATATACAAGGTTCTGAACTCAGAATGGGAACCCACTATCTACCTTCCTACCATTTTTTTCCTTCACTGAACTTACCGCGATCTGGTATATCATCTATTTCACCTCTCTGCCTATTTGTGGGTAGGAATTTTCTTTTATTTGTTCACTTCTATAACCCCAGCACCTAGAACAGTACCTAGCACATGGTGGGTATCCAATCACTAATTGCTGAATGAACTTTCAGACATTCACACTCAGACAGAGCCATGTCTCAACATTCTATTCTAGACCAAGGTAAGCATATATTAGTGATTTCTAATAATGATGTTTTATTTAAATGAAATTATTTTCTTATAATTTTATAATGAAAACTATATATAGAAAACACAAATTTAAGATATATTGAAATAATATTATAATAGAATCGGGATTATATTTATATTTGTGTACACAGATTTGAGGCAGTCCATACAATCCTTTGAGAACAGTTTTTACATATGGTTCACAATAGGGCACAGATATGTCAAAATTCTATATCTGAAGGGCATCTGAGAATTTCCTCTATAAGATTTACTTAGAAAGATTAAAGCAAACTACTCTAACCAATGAGATCAGTGTTCAACAAATCTAAAAGATCCTAACAAAGATACACTTTATTTCAAGTCTTAAATTTGGATTTGTAGACCCTTAAGATCAAAGGAGGCCGATTACCCCGATCATGTCTGCAAATACCAGTGCAAAGTGAGTTGAAATAGAAGGAAAAAATTCTTTTTTGGGGAACTCAGAGATTCTCTGATAGGAAAATTTGACCCCTCTGTGCCACATGTACCATGTCTTCATGGACCCAAATGAAAGGAAACTGACTGCAGCTTCCGGATCTAACACTTGGAGTCTGTGATCAATTTCTCAAAGAGAAGTTGAATGAATAAAGCCCTATCTAAGAAAGTAAGCTTTAAGCACTAAAAATAATCTAAAAGTCTTGCTTTTCTTGCCAACTATATTCCCAGTACAGATTGTAAAAACAGTCCACAAATTTCAATGTTTAACCTGTTGAATTAGTATCAGTTAACTTCTCTATACAATGATTTCAAGTACCTACTTCAAGTAAATTTGAAAAAGGACAAAAAAAAAAAAAAGAAAAGAAAATCCTTCTTCAGCTTTCTAATGAGCTGTGAAATTAACACGGAAAAGCATATGTCAAAATGAATCACCTGTTTTATTTTTTAAAATTGTTTAAATTGTACATTGACAAATTTTAGCTGTGCAGTTTACGGGGGTACAAAGTAGTGTTATGATTTTTTAATACAATGTGGAATGATTAAATTGAGCTAACATATCCAACACCATAAATATTTAACATTTTTTTGTGATGAGAACATTAGACATTTATTCTTAGTGATATTAAAATATACAGTACTAAATTATTGGCTATATTCAGAATGCTGTATTATCAATCTCAGAAAAAATCAAGTTTATTCCTCCTGTCTGAGGTTTTTTACACCCATTGACTATGACCTTCCCATTCCTCCCACCCCACCAGCCTCTGGTAACCACCATTCTACTCTCTGCTTCTAT
This sequence comes from Indri indri, assembly GCA_004363605.1. Lineage (NCBI taxonomy): Eukaryota > Metazoa > Chordata > Mammalia > Primates > Indriidae > Indri > Indri indri. Next base: position 3,617 of record RJWJ010007132.1, on the reverse strand, counting down.
GAGTTCAATTGTCTTAGATTCTACGTATAAGTGAGAACATGCAGTATTTGTCTTTCTGTGTTTGGCTTATTTCACTTAGCATAATGTTCTCTAATTTCTGAATCACTTGTTTAAATGTATAGTATATGCCTTCTAAAAATGAAACTTACAGCTCCCCACATGTTTTGAAGGTCACATGTTCATGTTAGAGAAAATGAGGTTTCACTTTTCACTCAAAACTGATTAAACTAAGCATTCTGGGTCTTCACTCCTATATTCTTTGTCAGGGGTAGCTCGACTGCAGGAAAGTTGGTGTGGCTATCCTGGGTTCCACAAAGCTTCCCCTAATAGAAGATCTAGGCCTGTGAGTCAGGCTTCATCTCTCTAAGAAGATAAAGGAGAAGGGACTGAAACCCTACATTTCCCTTCCAGTTGAATTCAATTGTAACTCTGTGGGCATCAGAGGCAAAGAAAACCTTTGACCTGTAAAGAATGATCATGATTTAATGGTGGCTCTGCCCAGCAGTCTAGAGCATATCCCTCATCTAACTTTCCTATTCATCTTTACCATTCTATTATTAGACTTACATGGTTACCCTAAATAAAGCTTCCGCCACAACTCCAAGCTCTTAATACTGAGCATTCACTGGATGGAAGACACAAGGACACATTGTTAACGTTTCTCTCAGACTTGTGATTTATCCTTTCTGCCAGTTTGTCCGCTAATTGGCCTACAAAGGTGCTTTTTCAGAACTCCAGAAACCTGCTATAATAAATACTACTTTATAAACATTCAAATAATAACAACTTCCATACAGTTCCGAAGCAGTGTTAAGTAAAAGGCAAAGGCATTCATACAATCTGGAGAGAAGTGAGCATATGTTTCAGCCTTCTCTCCCTAAGTAGTGACAGGAAAGCCGTCAACCCCAATTTGGAACCTACTCAGTTTTCACTATGGGGAAAACAAAACAAAATAATTTATCTTTGAAAATTCTCATTCACTGATTCCGTAGCTGTCTTGAAATAATCTACCGGAAATATTAGCATGTTTTGGTAATTCATTTAAAGATCACTTTTCAGTCTTAAGAAAACACTTTCATATACATCCAACCTGATTCTTACCAAAAACCTGTCAAGTAGGCAAGGAAAATACCAACATTTCAACTTTATACATGAAGAAACTGGCTCAGAGGCTCAAGTTCATCTGTCTATATTAGTAGCAGAACCAGGATTCAAACTGAGGTCTCCCAACTCCTAATCCTTTTTCTTTTCTTATCTGTGTTTCTCAAACTCAATTTACTCACATACAATCCTCATGATTTTTGCCACACCTTCTGTATTATCATTTATTTCATATTTTTCTTCCAGTCAAATAACTTTTTCATTGAAATACATTTATCGTAAAAGAAAGCTTTGTATCACCCCCCATAAAGGAGACTAAATTAGCATTTTTCTAATCCCTAGCAAAATAAATGCCAATTTTTGTACCATGGTTTAGGACACAGTACACTTTTCCATGCTTACTTAGGCCACTAAGGACCAAATCTCAATGGACTTCCATATGTAAACCCCGGAAATGCACAATTCCACAAATTGAGATAATTTTTTGATTTCTAGTACAGGGGAAAGGACAGAGATCAATATAGATTCAGTTCCAGTCTGCTTCTTGGTCCAAAGAGGAAACAATGGATCCTAAAGAGAGTCACTAACGGCATCACCACAACTTAGGACTTTATGATTGTGTGGTGGTTCCTGTATATCCACAGCACAGGATGACTGATCTTTCATCATCTTAACTATATATGTAAAAACATAAAAACCATGCTTGTAGTAATGAAAATAAATATGTAAATATGTACTCCCATGTATATATTCAACCATCCAACCACTCCTGTATTCAAAAGCGCACATGACTAATAAGCCTATTTATGCTATCATTAGAAATGTAACCATATAATTTCAATTTCATTTAAAACACAATAATGATCACATATTTATCTGCAAACAATACAAAATCAGCCTGGGTTACTTCTGCTTAGAAAGAAGACTTACATCAAAGGTCATTAGTTTACTGGTAAATCTTTTACTTTTAGAAACTAGTTCGTCTTAAGAATTCTAAGAATGTCTTTGCTGCAAGACTAAAGTGAACACTGGCTTCACAGAATCACTCCTTTATCACACTGGGAGGGAGACCAGAAAGCAGGCAGAAAGCTTAGCAATGGGCACAGCGCCAATTCAAAAACATCTCTACGCCACCAGCCCATCCTCCAAATTCAGTTTTAGTGCAAGAAGGAGCATGGCAACAACTGATTTAAGAAAGAGAAGGATTCAGCCCAAAGGTTAGAAGCAAGTATTGTGGTCAGACTACAGTTTCAATGGCATCTGAACATCATCTTACGGAAAACAGCAACAGTTCTAGGAAAGGAGTAGCATAGTCAAAAAGAGGTAAGTCTCTCCTTCTCACCATTCCTTCACCTCCCTCACTTGGGCATTTCTCCAGACCCTCTAGTCATTCAACTCTTTTCCTTTCAGACATTTGTAGCAGAGGTTAGAGTGCCTTCTCCAGGGAATATCTTAAAATAACACTTGGCACTTAAAATGGCCTCCGGGGGCATGCAATTTCCGGCAGCACAGAAAACTGAGTTCAGTGTTCAGTGTACAATATGTTTATTGAGTCCCTACGAAGGTCCAGGCCCTGTGCTAGCCCCCTCGTAATGCACAGGTGGAAAGAAACAGACCTTGCCCTTGAGAAACTCACAGTCTAGTGGGGAAGGCGGATAAACCCAAGAGGTATAAGTTGATCACAAAATCTGTCATAACTTAAAGCCTCACTTGGCTTCCGTGTGCCTATGATGCCCTCTGATAGCCACATCTTCCTCCAAGAAAGTGACTGCACAAGTGTTTCTGCACACTAAAGTATGTGAGTCCATCTATTCCCCTTTTGGTCAAACGGAAGAATTTCACCATATGAGTATATGTGATCTCAGATCATTTCATCTTGCCTTCCACTTTTGCTCATAAACCCTAAAAAATCAGACACCAGGTAACTGTCAAGAGTGGTGTGTGAAGATGAGGAACAGCAAAAGTTGTGTTGTGATTCACAGAAGTGAAAAATAACACCAGCATAGACTAGAGATTTCTAGAGGGGGGCCCTAAATGGCATGGTAATAAAGGAATCGTTAACTATAAGGAACTTTTTCAGAAGTTTCAAACAAAGAGCACTTGACGTTCTAAATATGACTACTTTTAACCAGCTCATCTCTTCCCTTGTCCCCAATAGGAACTCCAAGTACTGAAGCTTTGAATTACTATCATCTGATGATGATGCTAGGGGAGCATGGGTCATCTTTTCAATTAGTACAACCCAACTTGGCAAAATAAACATGAACATATTTCTTACAAAGATTATTTTCCAGGGAAAACCTTGGCATAAGAATCTAAATACAAATTGCATTCAAGACGCTGCCCTTTCTTAAAGCAAACAGCTAAGGGAAAAATCATACTTTTCCTGAGACCACTGGGTCATGCTTATTTCCAATCCACACCTTGGCTCACCTTATTCTTGTAATAGCCTGACCTCCTACCTCTCTTATCGAGAGCCCTTACAGGTCTTTACCATCCATTGTGGCATGTGGGTG
>RJWJ010007131.1:36327-59052 GCA_004363605.1 Indri indri | reverse complement strand
CTCCAACTGTCCTCTTCACTAGGTTTATCAATCATTTTTCCTGGTCAAATGCAGTACCTCTTCCCTGCTAAAATTATGGTTGTTATCAATACCTACAGCAACAAGAAATGACAAAATACCACTGAATATAGTGTTTTGAGCTAAGGGGACCGAGCAAGGAATTATAATTCATTTTTCTTACAGAAAAAGAAGATGATAAAACATAAATGTGTGCGAACAATTTTCATACAGGAATTGAAACAGTAAAAGGCTGGGAGGAAAAGGAGAGGGACAGTCAGTCTCTCCTTCCACTGTCCCACTCCACCAAAAAAAAAAAAAAAAAACCCAAAACCCCAGGGCACAGAGACAGTGGCTTTCTAAAATCCCAACAGGGTCCAGTCAATGGCAGGAAAATTGTGTTGCTATGTGAGTTGCTGTGTGAGGGGCTGTCCAAACAGAAAGTCTCCTTCCCTTTCGATACCTGTGGCAAATTGTTCTGTTTTTCCTTCCATTTTTTTCCTTATGTCGTTCATTTTGTTGGCCTCTCTTCCTTTTAGGTCCTCGCGTCTACATGTGGACATTATAGCAATGTCTGAAATCTAACAGGCAGGAAAGGAAAAGGCAGGGAGAGAGAGAGCCAGGAGAGGGCGGACAGCCTTCATCCAAGGCAAAGGAGCTTTCCTCGCAGAGACACCGTCACCCCTCCACCGTCGCGTCCTACTGCAACTGTTCCCAGTCGCTCCTCTTCATCCTGCACATTCCATGTCCTCACGTCCTCCTGCTTTGGCTGCCATGACATCACTTCTGTGTGATTCTCGCCCATTCCTGGTCATCTTACAGTCTGTCTAGAGCTCACAGCTAGCAGGGTCATCTCCTCAAAACCATTTTAAACCACTGAAAGCCATTTCCATCTTAGAGTGACCTGACAAATCTATAGTGACTCTTGAGGTTTGAATACAATCTGGAAAGTCATTCGAATCTGTTGGGGAGGAGATCTGAGAGGAAAACAAAACCAGAAGAACAGTAGCTTTATGTATTTATTTGGCCCAACAATAACAACAAAAGAATCTGGAAAAGGTGATCTGGATCTGGTACGATGAGCCTAACCACCCATCATATTGTTAATTTGTTCAGCACATTTTGTCTAAATATTCCTTATATACTTTCTTTCTCTGGTTACATCGTTCCTGTGTATATTACACATAAAGTTAAAATGACAATTGTGGAAAGCAGGAATAATCCATTTTTAAAGCTTGAGTTTAGTATAGTGCTTGAGGTAAAAGACGCTCAGTAAGTATAATAAATGAATAAATAAAACCTACCAGGAATAGGGATTCTACATTGGCCAGGCTTTTCCTCCTTTCTTTAAACCCCTACAATGAGTATTTTTGTTTTCATATTTTATTTTATATTAATTCTTCTTCAAAACAGTACTGTAAGTATTTTTACTCTAGTAAAAATGTCATACTGCACATTTGCTAAGTGATCTGTAAATTATACAGTAAAAGAAATTTAGAAATGTCTTCTCCAAGAACAACAGGTCACTACCATTTACCATGGAAAAACACTGGAGACTATTACAGCTTCCAAATTCTTATTTATTTTCTCCAAAACCATTTTGAAAATTAAATCGTGAAGAGGTTCAAAAAGTTTAATACCCTACTCAACATTAGACACAGAAAGCGGGATGAATTTCCGGCATCCACATAATATGTTAGACTTGCATTACATTTGATCTGTTTATAATCATAATCTTGAAAGTCAACTTGATATTATTTCTTGAGCAGATTTGAAGAAACTGGAATCGAAACAGTTCTTGCCCAGTTCAGAGAGCAACTCGATTTAGAATTTAGCCTTCATATGCTCTAAGTGGTGATGATTTCAATATCGAACAAAATCCAAGGAAACAGGTCTTATAGGAACACCATTATTAATTTATAGAAGGATGAAATATAATAAGTTATTATAAGAATAGAAATATCAGCAAACAGGAATCCAAATTATTAAAGTTAACTAGACTTAATTTATTTTAGGCATGAAGACAGCAAGATGAGAAAATAAAATGACCATTACAGATACACTTTCAGGAAAGACAATAATCAACGTCAAACATCATGACTGTAATACCTGGTTTATTTCATCACAAGCAGATATTAACCGCATTTATCATAGGGCCAGTTAGGCAATTATGACTAAAATAAGAACAACGTTTCCATCGCAAGGTCTTAAGAATCCCTTTTGCTACTCTCTTCTTTCAAAGCCTCCCTTCAAGTGTTGCATTATAACTTCAAGAAATGGAGAGAGAATATAGGCATAATAAAATATTTCAAGAAATAAAGTAAGACAAGCCACTAGAACAATAAACTTCACAAAGCCCTCTAAGAATTGATGTCAGTTACCACAATTATTTGCAGTCTTAAGTGACATCTTAATAAGCAGGCCAGGAAATTCGTGGAAGCTGGGTATCCATGCTGGCAACCGTGAACTTGAAGCGGTAATTAGATTCAGTGACGAAGCCGTCTTGCCAAGGCCAGAACCTTTAAGGCACCTTCTTGGGCTCAGGGCTCTCAGTCTCGCCTAAAAGCCCTAGTCCTGTCCAAGGTCACAGGCTACTTTTTTAGGCTCTGGGGAGCAAGAACTTGCCAGACTCCTTACTGAGGTCTGTGTCTCCAGGGACTGAGGAAGAAAGTAGAGTGACCTAATGTGGTGGCTCTGTGTTGCCTGAGAAGCCATCGGTCTCCCGGCATGCTGTCCCAGCCTCCTAGTCAAAGCAGCGCCTGTCCTCCTCAGCCTCAAGGGTGGGGGACGGCCTGGTAGCAGCGGGAACTCCGGAGCTCTGAGGCACAACAGAAGCTCCTATTAGCAATTTTTCTGCGGGCACATGGGAGGGAGGGACAAGTACACAAGCCAGCTTCTTCTTCCCCTCACCCCCATCTGTCCGGCCGGATGACTGCCTGGCAAGCAGCCACCCAGGCAAAATAGCCAGGCCTGTTCATAAGCATTCCAGGCTGAACCCAGTCCCCCACTGGCACCTTCCTGCAGAAATATATGACCTAAATATTTCTTTTGGAGTCCTCTCCTGTTCCTTTTACCACTGTAAAAATGATTATAAGAGGATAATTTTCATCTTCTTATTTAATATTTGTAACATCATCCTAGATTTTTTGGTGGAAATTTGGATTATTTTGACACCTGCAGGCAGGTTAACAAGAAAACGGGTAGGCTTATTGGCCTCAGGAGTGTGTTAGATCAAAATCCACTACTCTGGAAGGGCAAAGACATAGCGCCACCTACTGGTGGGGGGTCAGAAATGGTCTTTCCAGTCTTGCCTTGGAATTTACGAACACTTAACGAGAAAAACCGGCGGTTTGTTAAACCAGATTGGTTATAAAGTGGACTGGGGAAAACTGAATAACATAAACTTAACACCTGAAAATTAATATGTAATAAAATTCTTTTATGCAAATTTCGAATAACAATTCTTCAGTAGAACCCCATGATTTAACGGGTTCCAATCTGGAGAAAGCCGTCCTTAGACTCAGTGCCAGAAATTAATGCTTATCTTGTAAATAGCTGAATTCTCTCCCAGTTTGGGAACAATCAATAAAAGCCTGGCTTGAAATCAGGTTGAAATAGTCACTCTAATTAACAAAATAAAGGACATAATTCAGACAAGCATAATAAGAGTCTTCTGTTTAAAGTGCAAGAGTGTGCTGGTCACAATGACATGTCCTAATCTCCCCCACTGAAAAGTGACTTCCATGGAATAAAGTCAGCTTAGATGGATTTTCCATTTAAATGGTCAAGGATTAAAAAGAGTTGGCTGGACAAGCGTAACTCATTCATATAACGTTCCACTTAAAATACACATACACATCACGATATCCTTATGAAAATAAGCTGTCTTCTTAGTCACTGGAATTTGAAAGCAAAAGCTGACACTAAACCATTTTGATTAATATATGACATACTTGGAGGACTATGCTATGCTTCATTCCCCTGAATTTCTGAGCTTCTGTGACTATTGTATCACATTATGCAATTTGCAGCACTGGATACTTACACAAAAACATACATTTCATTTGAAACCTGACCGGGCTCATTCCTGTTCTAGATAGATTCATTATGACAACCTTTAATTGGGCAAACTGCCAAAATGCAGCCAGTTTAGCAGGACCATTTAAATGCAGCACATAGACTAATATGCTTATTTGACTTACATGTTGAGAATGATTTATTGAATAATACACACTACAGAGAGTGTACAAAACCTTTCAAAGGGCAGTTCTCAAAGAGTTTAAAAGTCCACAAAACTGGCCTGCATAAAAGAAAGAAACTTGAGGAGTTTAAAAAAATTCACATTTTTGTCAAACTTAGTTTTATAAGCTAGTAGAAGCCCTGTTTAATTTTGGGAGGTAAAAGGGTTAATTTCTAACAGAAATTAATTCACAATCATGTTTTTACTCTATATAGTTACAGGGAGCTGTGTGCATGGGGAGTGAGGAGGACATACACATTTCAAACAATGATATATCCGTAACTTATTTATTTATTTTTACAAAATTGGGGGTGTGGGGGGAGGGTATTAAATCCTGCCCTCTGGAATAACATAAAAAAATTTCTCGGGTTTGCGGGACCTGGCAGATATAAGTTGTATTTGCCTGACAGTTATCTTGAGGAAAACCTATAGAGACACCACATAACCTGCTATGGAACAAGTTTAGATCAATTGAGAAGTTCGATGCTTTGTGAATTACAATGGCAAATTTATCCAATAATCATGTTTTGTAAATTAATGAAATTATATCAAATACATTTTCAATGCAGCTATTCACAGCCATTTCAAGAGCAATTTCCTCCATGATCTCAATTAGAACAATGTTCTCGTGCCCCTCGCCCCCCACCTCCGTTGGAAGCAATACACAGCTCAGCCTGGCAACTGTGGAGTGGAACTAATTCCTTCCTCTTAACGCCTGTCTCCAATTAGCTGGTGGGAAATATAAATGATTTACTTAAGAGACAGCTTTTCCCATTTACTCAAGCCTATTACCATTCTCATCCAAGCATCACTCAGCCTAATTGTCTTGGGAAACTGTACTGTGCCGTGGCAAAGAGCACAAAATTGCTGACAGTGTGACCTAAGCAAGTAATTTAACCTTCTCGAGCCTCAGTTTCCTCACTTGGTGATTGAGGATTATTTCTGATTCACACTTTTGTTATATCAAATGAAAAACTATGCCAATAGTACTTAATGCTGCCTGGCCTATAATAGTGTTTAACAAAGCAATCATCATCAATCATCCAATACATGGGAAGACAGATAAACAGATAATTACAAAACAAGAAAGAAACCATAAAGGGAATGTACAAGACACAGTGAAAGCACCAAGAAGGGTTAACCCATGAATCTTTCCTTTATAACATCCCTGGCACTTTGCTGCCACCAGAATCTATTTAAACAGCAATAAAGAACTCACCACCTCATGGCATAGCTCTAATTACTGCACTATTTTCCCTCAAAAATAAGTCTTAAACTTTTATTAAAAAGTCTGAAAACAATAGACGCTGGCATGGATGCAGAAAGGGACGCTTACACACTGTTGGAGGGACTACAAATTATTAATAATACAACCTCTATGGAAAACAGTATGGAGATTCCTCAAAGAACTAAAAATCAACCTACCATTTGATCCAGCAATCCCACTACTGGGTATGTACCTAAAGGAAACGAAGTCGTTTTATAAAAAAGACACCTGCACTAGAATGTTCATTGTAGCACAATTCACAATTGCAAAGATGTGGAATCAACTCAAGTGCTCATCAATTCATGAATGGATTAGCAAAATGTGGTATATGTATACTATGGAATACTACTCAGCCACAACAAAGGATGACTTAATGCCTTTTACAACAATTTGGATGGAACTAGAGACCATTATTCTAAGTAAAGTATCTAAAGAATGGAAAAACAAACACCACGTGTACTCACTATTAAATCAGAACTGACTGATAAGCATACATAAGCACAGAGGGAAGTAAAACTCAATGGAAATCAAGCAGGGGGGAGGAGGGAGGGGGAAGGGAGGAGGAGCAGATGGGCAAAAACCTACTTAATGGGCACAATGATAACTATCTGGGTGACAGGCACACTTTTAACCCTGACTCAAGCATTACAGAAGCGATCCATGTAACCAAAATCAATTTGTACCCCCGTATACTTTGAAATAAAAAAAAGTCTTAAAATCCTCTGAAAGTTTTCTCCTATTGATTTTTCACCTATTTCTCTTCTTTCTCTTACAGTAAAAGTAAATTCATCTTCTACAGCACAACTATTTGAAGACAGTCATCGTGTTCCCAGATATCTTCTCACGGAAGGTCACTTGCACAGTTCCTGTATTCATTTGCCAGTGAGAAAGCATAAGTGACAAGCCAGACAGACAGACTCTGTGGAATTCAAATTCCTAAGGATTTCTAAATTCTAGTACTGACCAAATTCCAGTGCCAACCAATTCTTAACGAGTGTTGATGTCCAAGGCTGAGAGGGAATCTGAAGGACACTCCAGAACCACAGGAAGGAGTAACACAGTCAACTAGAGACTTTTACGTGAGTGTGCGTGTTAGGGGGTAGGCGTGAGGGGGATAATGGTGGTGATAGGTGTGCCAACTATTTACCACCCCTGTTAAACAGGCTCTCTCCTCTCCTAGGGATTCATTGCTTTTTTGTTCTTTTTCAAGGCAGGAATGGTATTTTGTTCATCCTGTGTTCCTCCACACCTAGCTCTAAGAATGAATGAATAAATGGCTTTATCATAAATTTTACACACTGTACAGAACCCATCCAATTTCATGTTCTTAAATTCCAGTAACATAAACAATAGATATCACAAAAATGTATAAATAGGATTTAAACAAATTTTTTGAAGTACAGAATACACCATATAATTACACATAATATATTCTTATTTTCTTCATAATGACAAACAAGATAAACCATGTCTATGAGCTAGCAAATGAGGTCCATGTAAGCTGTGGGAATGACTTTCATTTTCCTTCCTTCCCTCTTTCCTTCACTTTTTCCTGCCATCCTTCCTTCTTGTTGCACATTTATTGCGCAATTTTAAATTATAAAATTACTATTTCATCCTTGTTACAAGTGAAGAAACTACAGAGATATTGTTTTGGGACTTTTTGATAAAGGCCAGTCTCACTGGAGATAAGTGATATCTCATTGTGGTTTTGATTTGAATTTCCCTGATGATTAGAGATGTTGAGTATTTTTTCATATTTTTTTTGGCCATTATTCTGCCTTCTTTTGAAAAGTTTCTGTTCATGAAAAGAAATCGGTAAGTTCCAAGTTTTCTCATGGATCTGAGAAACCAAATAATCTGGCTTCCTCTTTCATGTTTTTCTATGCTCATTTAAATGTATACACATATTTAAAATTTTTTTCTTTCATTTTATTCCAAATGGTGACCACATTATACACATTACTATGCAATCTCATTAATATATTATATTTAGATATTTAAACCCTTCAGATTTTTTAATAAATCATTTAAAGACTGAATAATCACCAATATGAATGTATGGACAGGTCATGTTTACACTTTTGTTATTCATTTAGAATCTGATGCAGTTTTTTACAGAACAAAGATACCTTAAATGGGAATTACTTAGCTTAATGGCCCCAGGGACAAAGATAAAGATCATGTTTTTACCATCTCCTACGAGGAATGGAGCCCACTGAGAGGAGTTACTAGAAAGAAGATGTTGACAAAGGCTTCCCTGTTTACCTAGAACTCTGCATCAATAAAGAGAAGTTTGGCCCATGACCGAGGTGCTACATCCCTCCAAATGTGACTAGGAACATCCCACATCCCATGACAGTTGCTGATGAAAAGGCACTGGTTATGGGATACTGGATAATCCTGTCCTTCAGCAATGAGAGTGAGAGTGAGAGTGAGAGTGAGAGTGAGAGAGAGAGAGAGAGAGAGAGAGAGAGAGAGAGAGAGAGACACTGTGATGTAGCAATAAGCAGGCACTGCTGTCACAACATGATGACAATAATTACCTCCAAGGATAACCAAGAAGATCAAGTGATTGGATACAAGGAAAAGTGCTTTGTAAAATGTGAAGTGCAATCCTAAATCTAAATTACATAAAGAGAGTCCTCTCAAACTCCTCATCTTATGGATTTCATAAACATGTTAGAAAGCTTTTTATTTTTTTAAATCAGCACTACTCAAAAAGTATGTTGCGACAAAATTGTCTTATAAACAGTCTGTCAAAGGGGCTGAGGTGCAAAATGTACTTTTATAGCAGGGCATTATGTCCCCATTTTATAATTGGCAAAATTAAGTGTCAAGCAGGTGACATGACTAAGGTCTGTTTAACCTGGAACTAGATAACAGGACTTCAAATTCCTGATCCAGGTCATTTCCAACAATGACTCACATGACATCTTTCTACTCCAAATGTCATGAGATGCAGAGAAGACCATGAAAAACAAACCTCAAGCAGGTTTATGGGAAGGTTATATAAATATGCTTCAAATTTTGGCCTTTTTTATGAGCATTAGATGGTAGTTGTTTCCCTTACTAGCTGTTTCATAGACCAAGGAACCTCTCTACCTCTCATACCCTACATTAAAAAAAAAAAAAAAAGAAATCAACTTATGGCCCACCACCCTTATTAGCTATTCCTTATTGTTTCCAATTCCAGGAATCTTTTCTACCTGGAAACAGAGGCCAAGGTATCCACAGGCTGCACAGAAGTTAAGTGGTCCTTGAATTCTCAGCTCAATTATTTATTTATAACTTAAAATTCTCATTTCAGATTCTGTAAGCATTTTGACATACAATACTGTGAGAAAGGCATATGTAATTCTTTGACCATAAATATTTAGTTATTTTATGATCCTTTTGATTTAATCCTGGAATTTCAAATTCTTAAACCGTCCCAAAATCTATGGTCAAACACATCTAATGCCACAATGATGATTTTGAAACTTTTTCCTCCTCAATTGTATTAAACAGATCTCTATCTTCTTGCACAGAATGCATTTTACATGATACAACCAATGCTTGTGGGCTTGGAGTCGTAACTATGAACACATTTATTGTTCAATGATGCTTTCAAAGATTATACTGGTGTATAGGGCTACTAGTTTCTGTTGTAAATTGATTCAGACAGCTATATTCTTTTTCTGAGCTATTATCTTTTGTTTTTAAAACAAGTCTCCTTGTCTGTTGTCTCTTCTCTTTTTTTTATCAATACCTGATTCAAGTAAAAATATCTCTTTTATAGTTTAAGAAACCAATTGTGTGAGTTTTCTATGCTACACAGCACACTACCACAAACTTAGTGTCTAAAAACAATACACATTTAATATCTCACAGTTCCCTTAGGTCTTGAGTTTGGGCACAGCTTGGCTGGGTACTCTGTAAGCCTGAAATCAGCCAGGGCCGAGTTCTCATCCTGGTGGCTTATCTGGGGAAGGATCCACTTCTGAGCTTACAGGTTGTTGAAAGAAATCATTTCCAGGTTCCGTGGGACTCATTTTAGTTTGCTTCTTCGAAGCCATCAGGAAGGAGAGTAAGACTCTCCAGCAAGTCTTCAGCAAGAGGGAGTCTAGAGTAACATCGCCACAGGAATGGTACCCCCTCACCTTTGCCACATCCCATTGATTAGAAGCAAGCATGGGTCCTGCCCTAACTCAAAGAGAAGGAATTATAAGAACAAGGCTGTAAACACCCAGAGGGGAGGGGTAATGGGGTCACCTTAAAATCCGTGAACCCTAGAGATTGAGTATCCCTAACTTAAAAATCTGAAATCTCAAATGCTTTGAAATCCAAAACACTTCTGGTACCAAGCATTTCAGATAAAGGATAGTCAACCTGTACCAATAAATCAAACTGTTTAGTATCAAATGCAAAGTTAGAGTAATAGACCTAAAATGAGAGATGAAGAGGGCTTTTGTGAGTTAGCTATAAATATTTTTATGACTTCCATTTTAATTACTTTCTGAGTTTGGGCCATGTTCTGAATAGTCCAAGTATTCAAGATGTGATTTTTAGATATACAGACAAGTTCTCAAGCCAGAGGTCACTACTTTCATGAAATAATATTACTGCCTCCTATTTTCTTTCTTCTCTATATGGGTTATGAAAATACCAGTCAACTCACCATCATTTTTACTTTAAAACAATTTGTTATTTAAGTAAGTTGAATCTGTCTCTGGCTAATGTTCAGTTACTAAAGAATGCTGAATCCCAGCAACAGGCCAGGAAAAGGCATTTGCCTATGGTGACAGTCCCTTGATAGCAGACACAGTAAAAGTAGAAGTTTCCCTTTTTCACTCACTCCAGGAAGTAGAACGTATCCTTTGAGTATTTGACTGCCTATGTAATATTTTGATACTGGCGATAGAAAAATTATTATAAAAGTTATGTGCAGAAAGTACTTGAACAATCCTAGATAAACTTGAAGAAAATTGATATCTCCTTCACTGTCCCCACCGGTCTGGAACTTGCTTAAATTAGTTTCCTCTTTCATGTCTTACAAGGTCAGCTCCCTATGTATCTTTTGGTACCTTGAGGCCAAGATCATAGGCAAAACATTGAGTGTGCATAATTATTGGAGACCAATGTTGCTATCAGGCTTTACACTCTTTTGAGCAATTATTTGGAGAACAAGAAACGTATGCAACAAGCGGAATGAACTTTGGAATCCATTCAAAGAAAATGAAATGCTTGTCACTTCTGTCAGCATTTGCTACATTTCAGAATTACTTGTTGGATGTTGAAATAATTTCTCCCTCTTGTAGACAGCATTGGGAAACAAGGCAACAGGGCAAGTTTATTCTATGACCAAATTCTATCTGAAAAACAATGTCTGAAATTTTAAATTATAATCGAAACATTTTTTTCCTCAGTCACAGTATTTAATTAACTTGTGTTTGTTTCAACTACATAAAATTTAATTCCATAGTGCAAATTCAAAATAGAAAATGTATCACTACAAGAATCTTCAAATTATAATTGGGATAATAAAATTAAGCCCAATGTCAACCAATCTGTAAACAAAGACTGAGTTATTCCTTTTTACATAAATTACTGAATGTTGGACATAAGTGTGACAGAATAATTATTTGAGATATTAAGTGATTATTTTTTTCATTTGATCCACAAGATATGAGGGTCACCATTAACCCTAAGTAGAGACTATCAGACCAGACCAAAAAGATACTGAATTACCGAGTTCTAAATTCAAATGCTGAGCTTCAGGTAAAAGAGAAAATATTTGACAGTAGATGTGATCTAGCATGTCATTTCCCTTATGCACCCTTCTCCCAACTACCTCCACATGATGAGAATCTTCTGTAGAAACTGGGGAGGGAGAGGATGGAGAAAATTCAAGATAGATATTCCTGGAACGTATATGCTTGTCCCATCCACGAGAAAGAGTATTGCTTAGGGGAAAAGGGTAGAGTGTACCCTGACTGTAAGTTTTAAGTTTGGGGATTGTGGAGAAAAAAAGACATTATTAACTTTGTCTTAGAGGAAGGGGACATCAGCCTTCAGAGAAAAGTCCTCCAAGCCATGCAGTGGCACAGTAGAAATGGTAGCATGACTTATAAATCTAGAAATAAAAGGACAAGATGCTCCAAACTTAAGCATCCACAGTCTCAACTCTGGTTTCCTTGGCTTTAGAGAAGCATCTAAAATATCCTATCCCAATCCAATCCTATTGGGTTGCAGATGGATTTAGAGATTATGAGAGAAAGAGAACATGGTAGCCTGTGCACCAGAAGGTTCCTTGCTGATAATACTTCATCACATTGACTAGGCCTGGGCAGCCCCCAACAGGAATCTGCTGGCTGAGGCCGATCCTTGGCACACAGGTAGCAGTAAGGAGCCCTGACCTGTAATCAGCGTATGTGACATGTGCAACACACATTAAAACTTTATGTTATTGAAATTACCCATCCATAGAAGTATAAATGTGAGGTTCCTCTTTAGATGGGAGCTGCCTTATGCCTATGAAAATAGGATGTTTGGGGATAGGAAGTTTTTGTCTGGAGCCCTGACATCTCTGGCAGAAGGTGCAAGCTGCTTTCCCTCCATCTCAAGTTGCCTCTACAATAAACCTCATCCATGCCAAAGACCACTGGGATGAGTTAACACCCTGAGTCGAAAGCCAAGCTGGAACCAAGTGCCTTTCCTTCCTCTCTGCAGTGGCATTTATACAAACTCCCCAGAGCATGAGGGACACAAACAATAGACTAACAGTCCTTGGATCCAAGTCATTAATTTGGACTAAATTTAACCGAAAGGAACTAAAGTAACTTCCTGCATCAGGACAAATGGGGTGGGGATGAGGAGGGGCTATAAACAGAAATTAAATTCAATTACAAAAAGGAAAGAAAGTCACTTTTTTACACACCTAAGAGCGTGACTGTGACATTTATAGCCGCCACATCTGTATTTAGGTAGGCAAAACGATAAATTCTAAAATACGAATTTTTAAACATCCTCTGTTCAATAACAATTCTATTTCTTTGGAGATACTGAATATTCACTAAAATTTAAGAAGCCAGGTGAAGAGTCTGAATTCCCATTAAAACCATCCTTCTGTTATATTTCTGTTGAGATCATATGTCCTTGTCTGTGAGTTTTGGTTTTGTAATTATTAGATGTGAGCAATTTTTGTCCTATGTTTGCCCTAATTAGTAAAGTGATGGTACAGCATCAGGTATGTCATATGTATCCCAAAACATCCTGCTTTCATAGGTGTAAGGCAGTACTCATCTAGAGAGGAACCTCACACTATACTTCTATGAACATGTAAATTTCATTAACATAAAGTTTTAATGTGTACTGCACATGTCACATACACTGATTGCACGCAGAAGAACTCCACATACACACAATTTTAAAGAAAATATTTCTGTTTCAAGGTAGGACTGCCTGAGCTTTAAACTGCCTCGAAAAATAAACTGTTTAGATTCACATGTATTGTTCAGTTATAGCACTAAGAATGTAATAAACGTCTGTACCCTAAATAGTCAAAAAACTTCAATCCAATTTTTTTTTTTAAAGGATGCTATGCCTGTGAAAAGTACACCCTATACTTACCAGGACCATATGGAATTATCCGGAAGAAAAACATAAAAGAAATTTGTCTTACTGTATCATATTAGGTTTGACAAAGAAAATGTGCATTTTAAATATCTAATCAAGAGCAAGCCTTGTCTGGCAGGTCCCCCTCTTCAGTAGCACACGCGCGCGTGTGTGTCTAAACTGACATCATATCACTAATCAGTCCAGGATAACATTTCAGTGTGAGTATGAATGATGCAATCCTGGGATTGACTATGTCCAGTCCTACTTCACAGAGTCACTTAACTATTAATAACTGTAACTAAATTTAATTTTAAATATATATTAATATAAAAATTTAAAAAATCCATAAAAGATTTTTTCTCTAAATTATAAGACTCTTTTTGTTGTTTTTGGTTATGTAACTTTACTTTTGCTATTAAAAATTAAAATAAAAATGAAAGCTAATCTGCGAGCCAAATGTCTAGTAGCAGATTAGCACTTTATGGCAAATTTTTGGAAACGTTTTCAAAAAATTTTAGTACTATGTTTTAAAATACTTTCAGTTTCACAGCAAAATTAAGAGAAAGGTATAGAAATTTCCCAAATGTCCCCACCCCCACACAGGCATAACATTTATTACCTACATCCGCCACCAGAGTGGTACATTTGTTACAACTGACGAACCTACATAGACACGTCACAATTACCCAAAGTCCATAGTTTACATTAGCGGTCACTCTTGGTATCATACATTCTGTGGGTTTACACAAATGTATAATGACAGGTATCCACCGTGATACATGATACATTTTCTAAATGAAAATACTCACTCGGAGTGTTTTTACTGTCCCCAAAATTCTCTGTGGTCCACCTATTCATCCCTCCCTTGCCACTACTCGTGGCAACCACTGATCTTTTTACTGTCTTCATAGTTTTGCTGTTTCAAAATATCATATAGATGGAATCATATAGTATGTAATCTTTTCAGACTAGCTTCTTTGGCTTAATAATATACAACTAAGGGTTCCTCCATGTCTTTTCATGGTTTGATAGCTCACACTTTTTAGTGCTAAATATTATTTCATTAGAGGTACCAGTTAATTTTTCCCTTCACCTACTAAAAGACATCTTAGTTGCTTCCAAGTTTTAGCAATTATGAATAAAGCTGCTATAAACATCCATGTGTAGGTTTTAGTGTGGGCATAAGTTTTTAACTCCTTTTGGTAAATACCAAGGAATGTGATTGCTGGATTATATGGTAAGGATATATTTAGTTTTGTAAGAAACTGCCAAACTGTCTTCCAAAGTAGCTATACCACTTTGCATTCCCTCCAGGAATGAATGAGAGTTCCTGTTGCTCCACATTCTTACCAGCATTTGATGATGTTGGTGCTCTGGATTTTTGGCCATTTTAATAGATGTATAGAGGAGTATCATGTTATGTTTTAATATGCATCTTCCTGATGACATATGATGTAGAGCATATTTTTATATCCTTATTTGCAATCTGTGTATCTTCTTCGGTGAGGTGTCTGTTAAGGTCTTTGGCCAACTTTTGAATTAGGTTGTTTCTTATTATTGAGCTTTAAGAGATCTTCATATATTTTAGATAACAGTCCTTCTTCAGATATGTCTTTTGCAAATATTTTCTTCCAGTCTCTGGCTTGTCTTCTCATTATCTTGATATTATTTTTTGTACAGAAGTTTTTAATTTTAATGAAGTACAGCTTGTCAATCATTTCTTTTGTGAATTATGCCTTTGGTGTTATATATAAAAAGTCTTCACCATACACAATATCACCTGGGTTTTCTCCTATATTATATTCTAGGAGTTTTATTGTTTTGTGTTTGCATTTAGGTCTACGATCCATTATGAGTTAAATTTTATGAAAGGTGTAAGGTCTGTGTCTAGATTTGGTTTTTTGCATGTGGATATCCAGTTGTCACAGCACAATTTGTTGAAAAGACTGTCTTTGCTCCATTGGATTGCCTTTGTTCCTTTATCAAAGATCAGTTGGGCAGGGTACTTTTGATAGCAGGAGGAAGTCTGATTACCTGGTAGGCAATAACATACAGGAATCGCTGGCTTTAGAATTATCGGATCTGGTTTTGAACCCAGGATTCCCTTCTTACTAGTTGTATGACCTTTAGAGCAAGACATTTAAGCTTGTTCAGCCTCAGTTTCCTCACCTGCAAATGGAAGTTCATGGCTCCTGCTTCAGTGTTTTAGAGGCCGCACGTGGTGCACAGCAGCGACTGGGAGTATGGACTGTGGAATCAGACTTCCTAAATTTGACCTCAGGCTCTCCTACTTACAAAGCACATAACCTTGACAAGTTAATCAACCTTTGCCTCTGTTTTCTCATAAGATGACTCTGATGTGACCTGAAGTGCTTGCCATTATAATTATCATATATGTAGCAAACTTAGCCAGTATCTGATAAACAATAAATGCATGCTGTGACTATATTCATTGCTATTACCATCACCACCAGCTACTCTGCAGTTCAACCAGTTATCTTGCATGTTCTCTTACACGCCAACATCATATGTAGAGTACTAGTGTGCAGGCATTTCCCCTTATGTAAAACAGAGCCACTGACACATGTTATCAGAGTCTTCACTCTCTTTTAAACTATCCTCTTTATAGTCTGAGAAATAAATGACAGATTTCTGTGCCATTGTCCTCCCCTCTTAGATTTAATTTTTACAGACTACAGAGTTGTTTTTAAAGGTTGAGATGTAATTCATAAAATTCAACCTTTAAAGTATATAATTCAGTGGTTTTTAGTATATTGTGCAACCGTCACCACTATCTAATTCCAGAACATTTTGTCATCCCCCAAAAATCTTAAAGCCACTGGGAAATGAATTTTGTGTCCAGCACACAAACTTTGACAATTTCATTCAAATATTGTTCCACCTTGTGTAGCACCATGGCAGAGACTGTAGGCTGTTCACTCCAATATCCATTCTCTCTTCTTCCTTAAACTAGGCGTATGGCTGCCCATATTCCCCTCAACCTAGGCATGGCTATGTGACTAAATGACATATGAAAAGAAACAGTGAGTGGCAGCATCTGGAAAAGCCCATATGAGCCAGAAAAGTATACCTTTTCTCCATTTGCCCCTTTCTCCTTCCCAGTGCCTAGAATATTGGTATAATGGCTGGTGCTCTGGTAGCCATTTTGGGTCACAAGGTGTCCTACGTCAGAGGCTTAGACGACTTAGGAGAAAAATAGAATGATCCTGGGTCCCTGGCACCTTTGATCATATTGGTCCTAAAAATTCTATCTCTAGGAAACTTCTTTTACATAAGGGAGAAACAAATGTCTATGTTTATGCCACTATTTGGGGAGGTTTCATTCACATACAGTGGATTTAATATTGAATGACACAACCTTTTAGCCATATTCCTGTCAATGTCATGCATTTTGAATTGCTGAGAAGTTAGGGTACTTAAAAAGCTAAGGCCAATTTCTTCTGCTTTTAATAAGAATTATACAAAATGGGTGTTCAGCACAGAACATCATAGTTTTCAACAACTTACTTAACTTTGCTTCCTACACATACTGTCCCCACATTCATTCACTCATACTTTGGGGCATATGCGATACATAAAGACCAACTATCACTGTACTTGGAACACTAACGAGAAAGGGTAACCAGTCATACTTTCAAACCAATCTACCTAATTGTACTTTCTAATTGGAGGCAAGAAGCCATCTAAACGTACATATATCAGCATTCAAATCCATTAAAAGGCAATGGAGTGTGCAAAGCAATAACCCTATATGGAAATATAATTGCAAACTAAAATAAGGTCCACCTAAAATTTTGTGTGCTCATCTGCTCCACTGAACCTTCTTTGTATATAAGCAAGTTTAACTCTTTTTTAAAAAAGTAAAGAGCTATTTCTGAAGACTTTCCTATTAAAAGGATGAGTATCCTAAATGAATCATACTTATAATCTAAGCACTCTGCCATTATCCTGGTGAACTTACCTAAAAACAAAAACATTCCAACAGTTAGAAATAATGTTAATATTTTAAACTCCTAGAGATCACAGGCTGTTTAACTCATTTTTATATTTCCTGGTAGTACCTACACTAGTGTGTTGAATATCACAGGTGTTCAGTAAATGGTTGTTGAATTGAATCACTATTCCTTAAATGTGTAACATTTTAATCAGTTAAGTAAAAGATCTTTGTGACCTTGGAAAGTTACTTTTCTTTTTCATTTCTTTAGCTGGTAAGAGGTGATAATATTACCCTCACCCTAAGACTGATGAGATACATATGGCAAGTAATTAAGGCATCACCTGGTACAGAAGAAGTGGTCAATAAATGATAGTTACTGATTATCATTACAGTAACTATCATTATTGTTATTGTTAATATTGTTATTAATACAGTTACTATCATTAACTATATCATCAATAAATGGTATATAGTCTCATTATCATTATTGATATTTTCAGTGTTATATTATTGTTATTGTTATTATTCTGCTTAAGATCTTGTTCTGCATGCTGGGAAAACAAAGGGAAAACAAAGCATTGTTCAGCACAGTCCTTGATTAAAAGTTTGCCAGGACAGAGAGTCTATATGTATAAAAAGATAAATGAAAATGCAGGAGGGGCTAGGAGGGGGGTAAGGGTGGGAGGGGCTCAGTCCCCAGCAGGGATGCTGCAACAAACTGACAACATTCTTGAGACAGGGCCACGGAATTGGTTCCTAGCCTGAATTTTCTGATTGCTTTGTGCCCCACTGCACTTCCAATGAAATGTTTACTTGCCTTTTTTGCCTCCTCTCCTTTTAGCCCCTCCACCATAGCCTGCCCTCTGAAATCTCAATACCCCAGTTTCTTTTCCCAGACTTAGACTAATATTACCCTCTTGGCAGATCATTCCTGCAGATTAAGAGCCTGGTGCTGGGTTGCCCTGTGGCCTGGGTCAAGCATTCTCCACATCTGTGTAGGGTTCTCAGGGACCAGCTGGTTCCATGAGCAAAGACAGTGACTGCTACAGGAATGCAAAGACAAACATACCTTGATGACCAGTGAGGGCCAGATACCTGGAACAGGTAAGACGGGTTGAGTTAATAAAGGAAAGTCTAGAGCGGAGGGAAGGAAGACATTCCAGGAAGAAGAAGTCCTGTGAGCAAAGCACGGAGCTGATAATCTCATATGGAACAAACAGTGGTCTCAGAAAGCTGGAGCAAAGTGGGTCTAAGTGGATATTGTCAAAAGCAAGGTTAGAGTTAAGTAGGGATCAGACTAAGACGTTTTGATGTTAAATTGAGCTTGAGGAATGTGACTTTCCAGAAACACATAATTGGCTTTGACATACAAGTCCCCATTGTGTAAAGAGCAAAGTGCATATTATCTGTTGATAAAGGTATGGTATATGTAGAATGGATGGGCAGCCAGTTGGTGTTTGAGGAGAAGTGGGAAGGGAGGTGAGTCTACTATAGGTAGGAAGAACTCTAAGGAATTTAAAGTTCCCATTCAATGTCAAATTTGAAACACAGTATATAAGGGTTGCAAGATCATCCAGAACATGTTTACTTTAAATGTAAGGAAAATAAGGTTTAGAGAATTATATGACCTGCCTGACATCTCATTGCCAGTTGGAAATAAAGCCTCAACCCAACAACACAACCCCTCCTCGGGTTCTAGGCTGCATAAATGACACCTTGACGTCAAATCCCACATTTTCAGTTTTGGTATTACAATTTAATTGTACATACAGATATTTTCTCTTAGCGACAATTACATATATATATTTAAGTAATACAGGCCTTTATTCTTTTTTTAGTATTCATTTTCTTCCTTGTCAACATCAAATTGAAATCAAACAGTAACATAAGGGAAAACTAACATGTGCTTCTTTCCAAAACTTTCCATTGAGTAGTAATGCTATTATTTTTTAAACTTAACAAAAATATGACATTCTTCTTTTTATTTAGAAGTTATTACTAACCATCAAAGAAAATAGGATGCATAATTTTAAAATTAACATTTAGAAATTAAATCTATTCAATAATATTATTTTAGCAAATCATGTCCTCTTACTGTTTTGCTTCAGTTGGTCAAGCCAATTATAATCTCAGTTTAAAGACCCAAATTTCAACCTACTCTGAAAAATCATCAAGTCTTTAAAAAAAAAATCATGTCTATCCATATCAGAAGATTAAAAAATAAACTATGAGAGGATGTGCTGTATCAAAGGGACATGTTGTCACCGCCCACAACCCAAAGTATCCTCTCAAATTTTCTTAAACTCAGGTAACAGATATCTGACTTTTAGTCACAGGATTCCATTAATCTGACCACCCCAGTTCTACTTGGCCCCGCTCTGTGCAGACCTCTGAGTCCAAATGACCTTGTTCAACCACTAGAGGAACCACCGACCACTCCTTCCCAGCTGCCTTCAACTGCTGACGGATGGTGCCTTCATGCATGGCTAAGTCATGAATGGCCTATTAAAGGTGGGCACTTAAACTCACCACACAGGTTGATAGTTTCAGCATTAACCTATGAACAACTAAGGAATTCCTTGGGAAGACATTTGTCTTTCCATGAGGTGAATTTGCGCTTTATATTATTAAGGACTTTTAGTACATGGGGGCAATAAATTATTCTTTGGTGCCTCATGTGCTTTTCTGATATGTAATTTAAATCATAGTCCCTAGATTTAACTTATGCTTTTTAGGATAGTTCCAAAGTTAAGCAGCAAATATTCAATCCCTGACGTTTATAACTTCAGTAAAGATATCTGACATTCATTTTGGAGTATGCTAGTTTACTTAAGGTTAACTCTAAGTGGTGACTATCTCAGGAATTTGAACACTAACTTAAAGGGAAAAAGTTGGAGTTCATGCCTAGCAAGAATCTCTGTAATAATGAAATTTCACCATTATTGATAAAGTTCTCTTTAGGAAGGGCTTCACAACGTGAAACATGAAAATATGCTCGAAAGGAGTCATAAAATTCACACATGTTATTTAGGAATTTCTAACAGATGTTAAAATTTTCTAAACAGAATTTTGCTTTATATTTGAGAAGTTGTTTGATCTCAAAAATCTGTTTGCATTAGCACTGGGATTTTTAATATTCCACATTTTATTACTTCCAGTGTCTTTTAGATAATTAACCTTGATATCTATTTGTTGTTTGGAATAAATGACAGAATCCCAGCAAATGGTGGACAGGTCATAAATAAAAGATGGGGTTTATACGAGCTGTAAGGAAATTAGAACTTGATAAAGAAAAAAAAAATCTTTTTTTTTTTCCTTAAAGGATAATGGTTTTCAGTTAATTCCCAAGGTCAAGTGTAAAAAGAAATAGTCCCTCTCCTTAACTACTGAGATTCATCATCCTGACATTATTTACTGGAGTCGCAGTTCATGAACTGATAGGAGGCCCCATGATCTTGTTCTCTGCTATCATACATTGGACTATTCCTTAATTATATCGTGAAGCAAAAATGTGAATAGTGTATATATCAAATCTTGGGCACCAAGCCTTGTCACTTTATGCTCCAATGATTTTCCAGTTCAACCACTACTAATAAAAACAGAATTTATTTTGTTCTATTTCCCAGATATTATCCTGAAGGCTTTATTATGCATGTATTATAAAATATTTCAATCATTAAAAGTACAGTGAATAATAAAGAAAACATTTATGAAACCACCAGCCATTTAAACAAATATTAGCATTTTATCATATTCTCTTGTCTAAAAAATAATTATAAATATGGTTAAAGTGTACTATGCACAGTGCCCCGATACAATTTCTATTCTTCCTCTTCACCTCCATCTAGAGAATAACCAACATTCCAAAGTTGGAGCATATTTTCCCACCCATTTTTATATGTAAACATTTTCTCCAGGTAAAAATCTGGTAAAGATTTATGTGACATTAAAATTGATATAAATGGTATCATATTGTAAAATGGTATCATTTTCCCCACATTATATTTTTGAAATTTATCTATATTAAAACATGTAGATCTGGTTATTTATTTTAATTCTTTCAATAGTATTTTATTGTATAAATAAACCACATGTTATTCATCCATTTACCTTCTGATGGATATTTATGATTTTCTTTCAAGTTTAGGCTATAATATATACTTCATTGAATGTATGTGTAAGTGTTTCTCTAGGGTAGATTCCTAAAATGAAATTGCTAGGATTTAGGACATGAATATATTCAGCTTTATAGACATTGCCAAATTGCTCTTTAAAGGCGTTATACCAATTTATATACCCACCAGCAATACAAGAGTGTTTCTCATAACCTTACTTCCTCATTGACATTTGCCTTTGTCAGTTCTTTCAATTTTTTTTCAACCCAATGGGTGCGAAATGCTATAGCTATTGTCTTAACTTGTAAATCCCTGGTGACTAGTAAGGCTGAGCACCTCTTTAATGCATATTAGCTGTCTACATCTCCTACTAATGATCCATTTTCTTCTACTGGGCTGTTTATCTTTTTAAAAATGATTTCTGGGAGTTCTTTATATATTATAGATACTACTTTTTTGTCAGTTATATAGATTGCAAATAATATCTCCCAGCTTATGTCTTGTCTTTTTATTTTGTTCATGGAGTTTTTAGACATATTAAATTTTTAATGACATATTAAACATCCATGTAATTAAAAGCACCAATATTGTCTTTTACAGGTTGGGTTCTTTATGTCTTAAATATGAAAATCTTCACAAATCTGAGGCCATAAATTCTTGTACATTTTAATATATAGGTTTTAAGGTCACACTTTTCACATTTAGGCTTTCAATTCATCTGGAATCTATTTTTATATATAGTGACAATTTATTGGTCAACACATCCTTTCCCAATTATTTGTAATGCCACTTCTGTCATTGACCAAGTTCTCTGTTATGTGTGTGTCTATTTATAGGTTTTTAACTCATCTATGTTGTTCTATTTTTCTTTCTATCTTCTAATACCACACTGTTTTAATCTTTACAGCTTTGTAACAAGTAAAGCAAGGCCTGTCCTTTTCTTCTTCAAAAGTATCCTGGTTATATGGATTAATTTGTGGGGAAACTGACGTCCTGTGACATTGAGACTTCCCATTGATGAACATCATGTATCTCTCCATTTATCTAATGGAGTCCTTCAGTAAAGATTTTTAATTTTATCCTGAGAAACTTTGGTAAGGATGATGATGTATTCCTGGCATACCGAAATGGAGGATCTGTCTACAGAATGCAGAAACCTGTGTGACCATAGTACAGGGAAAGTCTGTCATGTGTACACCACAGTTAAACACCCAACTCTCAAGAACCCACGGGTCACCCATCCAGTCTCTCTGGGGCAGAAGACTAGCTGGCCTTTTTAATAGCTGCCTGTTAATCAGCAATTTTCTATTTCAAACACTAAGAAACGCAAAACACAGTTTGCTATTTCAAACAATCTATGTTTTTTCCCTCTCCCTCCTCTTTTCTGTTTCTTTTATTAATATTTAAACCTCTTTTGCCTTTCTGAGATGAAATTAATTATTGGTTCCATTGGCTTCATCTGTACACAAGTAGATAATGTGGTCTTAATTAACTGTATATTCTTTGAGTTATTCATTGACACTCCATTCAGGTTTTATAGCTCTTTCAG
>RJWJ010007131.1:0-36227 GCA_004363605.1 Indri indri | reverse complement strand
TCTCCCAAGAATCTATTCATCCTCCCAAGCAACCATTTACTGCCACTCAGTAGAATTACTTACATTCCTCATCTCCTCCTCCCCTCAAAAATGAGGGTATATAAACTTCTGGACCCCACTAGGATATTGAGTAATCACTCTGTGATTCTCCCTATGTGCACAGCATATAAATTTGTAATCTCTTTCTCTTATTAATCTGCCTTATTGTGAGTTGATCTTTCAGTGAAACTTCCAGGGGTGAAGGGGAAGTTTTCCTTCTCTCCAACAGTTTAAAATACAAAACAAAATCAGAAAATGTACAGTTATATAAAATATTTATATGCAGAATTTAAAGGGTGTTTTATGTATAAAGTTCATGACTGGTAAAGCCATATACATTAGATAAGACTTTCAAACACAGCTAAATAATAATATTTAAAAACCTCACAGAGTGACATATTGTACATACTATGTAGGGTGTCCTGATTTTTTGTGATATCCTATTATATAACACAAAGTAACAAGTGTGCTATAAACCAAATCTAGTCTCTTGTGTCAACATACTTGCCCAAGGAGGAAATTTCGGTAGCCAACTCAAGTTACATCTGTGACCATGCACAAAACAGAAGATTAAATTAAAATGTACTTCCACTTTTAAAACATCTTACACCTTCAATATCACTGCACTTTTTTCCTTTGCATAAAATCAGTTAAGAAAAAATATGATGGTCGCTAACGGCTTTGTGAAGTTACAGGCAACTTTCAGCATGTGTGCATTTGCAATTAAATGTTAGTTCCTTCTCTTCCACAAACACTCAATGGAAGGAGGCAATCAGATCAAACTTTTGTTTTGGGAAAAGGTAATTCTGTCAGGAGCATGCTGAATGAATTCAGGTGGGAAGATGCTTATGTGAGAGCAACAATATGAGTCATTCTTCAGTAACTCAAATGCTCTTGATACATGGCTACCTTCCTTGTATTTATGTACACTAATTATGCTAAAATAGTAGCCACTTTAGAAATGTAATTAAGCAAATCAAATTATTTTCAGGTGTTAGCACTTAAATTCTAATGCTTCCTTTCCCTTGCAGGGGCAGGGAGGAGGTTGGTGAGCATAAGAACATATGGAAATAGTTATATTCCATTTTATTTAAGTATGTATGTGATGGTTGAACTAAGTTTTCAGTTCATAGAAATAATACTGACCACCCCCAGTTCTCCACCTTACATCGAACCAAGGGAGAAAAAAAACTGATTTACTTTAAAGCAGAACACTTTTTAATAAATTGCATTTTTCATTTTAGTTGAGCTTCAGCAAATTAGTGACTTGCCCTAAAAAACAAACTATCTTTTTACATACAGTGATTAAAGATAGGTATTTCTAAAGGTCCCCTCCTGAGAGCTCACCTTGATGCCACAAAAGAAACCTCTATTTTACCAGTCATTCAAAGGTACAGTCTACCCTTGATTGGTTAAATAAATAAATTTCCTTTCTATCAGAGGTGGCTTAAATAACTGTTTAGTGAACCACGAAGCTATGGGCAAATGAGGTTTGTACTAATTACATACTGAAGAAAACCTCGTTCTGTAATGAATTTTATGTTAATTGTTATGCTGTTTTTGTATCAGCTGACAATCAAAACCAAGGTGACCTGTTTCTCCACTATACCAATAATAAAATACAGCCTTTGACAAACATCCTATTTCTTCTCCGCAAACAATGCAAATCCCATACATGCAAAGTTTCAGGCAATGATTAGAAGTTTAGTTGCCTGCTGTGGCTTCAAGATAAATGGCTCACTTAGATTGCTTCTCAAAGTATACTGAATGAAATCGGCCCTCTGAGAGGAAGCTGGCGGGAAAGTTTTTCTAACTCAAAGTGAAAGTCAATTTGTGCCAAAAAGCCCTACTTGAGGAAGGGTGGAGGAGGTGTCACTCGAAGGTCAAAAATAACCATTTATTTTGGTCAAAATAAATTAGGTGTTTAGGTGAAAGAGTTCCACAAATATGTCGGCTGTTCTGGTTTTTCACATATTATGTGAATTTTTGAAAGAAAATTTCTCTTGAAGAATTTTTAGTAAAGAAAGGTTATGAGAGAAGAAAAACTAAAGTCCTTAAAAGAGAATAGCATAATTTTACCCAGAAATGTGACATGGTATTTCCTACTGTTAACACTACTTCTGTCCAAAATGTTCTCCATATTGGGGATATGTTTGTTACTTCCACAACTACCAACTTCCAGTTGGCAAACATCCCTGCATTCACATTGCTTATGATAAACCTACATACTAACTTGAAGAGACATCATGACAGATAATCCCAAATATTTTTTTATCACCTCATTAAAAACACTAATCTACCTTCTGTCTCTATGGATTTATCTATTCTGGATATTCCTTATAAATTGAATCATATAAAAAAAAAACTGAAGTTCTTCATCCCATTTTAACAATAATACTTTGCATTTAGAAGAATTTTCACATTTATAAGGCCCTTATCATGTATATTTGCTGAAGGAATTCTCATAGTGTTTTCAATATAAAATTCTAACAACAGGGCAATAGAAAATAGTCATGGTGGGTTTTCTCTATCAACACTTAACACAACTGAGCGTTTATCACAAACAAGTGTTGTGCCAGATGCTAGGGGTGTGAGAATCAACATGCATCCTGTCCTCAAGGGGGCCGAGCTACTAATCCTGTAGAGAAGGTGAAACATGTGTACATGTCTTTGGGGTACTAGGGAGGATTTATTTGAAAGGAGACAGAATTGTACAAACAGATTAGGTTGCTCAACCATTTTTCCTCTCTTACCCACTTGCCTTTTTCAAGTGGCTTTTGTGACCTATACCAGGAAGGTTTCTTGTTGATTCTCCCATTCTGCTAATGAAGAGCCTCCTCCCAATGAGACAGAAACTCATAAATAAGGGGCATGAAAAGGATTTCCACTTTTCTGGCCATTAATACTAGTAGCAACTCATGTTTGAACTCTTCCCCTAGACAAACACAGAGATTGTGGTGATTCATCTTTTAATGTCTACTTAGAAAATAAAGTTATGCTTTTAAAGTTTCATATCTGTGGGCCAAATGAAGTCCTCAGATATAGAGACACACCTTTCGCAGAAATCGTTAAAATTTTACAAAATTATTAGGAGGCTGAATTAACTTCTGGTATTTATGATGCTTTTATCTTTTCTTTTCCCTCTCATATTCTTGGACAACCTCAACTATGAGTACTTGTGTTGGTAGGTAATTCCTCTTTCATGTTAAATGCCTCCCCCTACTCAATTACTATGACCTCAGCACACTTGGGGAAATTGGGCAGCATGCACAGTTTTCATTATGATGAAAATCCATGTAATACAAGGTAATAATAATGTTTGTGAGAAACTCCAATGCCCGTCAAGTGACAAAAATTGTTTTTATTGGAACTATTATGACAATTCCATTATGCTCATAATTAGCTCATATTTTTAGATTTGCTTTATGGTGAAAATGATATAATAATTAGACTAACTTATAAAGTTGTCATGTAATATCTACGTAGCAGCACTTGCCAGGACTTTGCAATCAACCAAATCCAATATGAGCTAACATATTTTAGATTTTGCATAACACCAAAAGGGACAAAATTAAAATATAATTGTAAGATATTGTTCACAAGTAGGAATAATAAAATTTAAGTGGTAATATGTATGTTCATAATAGATCACAAAGAAAGCTATGAGTAAACAAAAATGGTTTAAAAGACAGGCTCTGCATTTTCAGAGCTTACTGAAGAAAAGAAAAAGTATGTATGAGTGAACCATATGAAAAATACTATGGTACCCTTGGGAACCTTCGCCACCACTCCTGCCCATGCTGGGGCACAAGTTTTGAGAAGGATGTAAACGCCCATTATGGAGAAGATGTCAATGACAAAAACAATAATGAGAGGTGGCCTGTGAATGACTACTGAAAGAGCCAACTTACTCAGTGTCTGAAAGAGTATATGAGATAAATAAGCAAAAAATATCCTCTCAAGAGAGGGCAGCAAGGAGGCAGGATAGAGAAGGCAGAAATAAAGCCACTTGTGTGTTCGCTGTGGAAGTAGTCTAAGGCATTCTTTTCTGTGAGTCTACCATTTTACAGTGGGACAAGAAACCCACTGGCTTGTGCACACAGTATCTTCTAATTCCAATATGAGTACTTCTGAGCACAAGGCAATCACCATACAGAGCCACGTTTAGAACTTTCAGAAGCTGTCCATCCAATTCTCACGATGAAGTACAAATTACAAATCACAGTTTGATTTGCAAGTAGAGAGAGGCCTGTATCTTGACATCTCCAGCCAACTATACTATTGTTTTCATTTGAGAGCTCATTTTCTAGACTTTTTTTTCCCCCAAAACTACCACCACAGAAACAAACTTTCATAAAATAAATATGACTAACACTTTGAAGTAAAAATATCCACAAAGAAGCCAGGATTGGAAGATGGTGGAATTTCCATTGACCCGTAAAACAAGCTGGGCTTTACATAGAAATCTCCTTTTTTCTTTGCTCATTTAAATTATTACCATTTCATGTTCAGACTCGCTGGCAAAACATCAGTTATTTTACTGTGAATCCTCCACATGCTGCCCCAAACAAACTTTAGCGCTCAAGTAAAATGTTTAAAACTTGCCAGACCCGGGAAGAGTCAGAAAGTTGCCCCGTAACCGTCTGTCCACTGCCCTATTGCTTTGCCTCCCCCTCCTCTCAGAGATACGAGAAAACATCATCCACACCTCTTCAGATTTGCTAAAAACCACCACAAGTAGGAAGCAGCCATTGAACCTTTGTGTTTCTATGAATAAATAGAAGAAGAGACACTGTACCGAGTCTTCAGTTTTGTGACTATTCAAGAGGTCAGACAGGAAATCTTCATGAAGGCTCTCTCTTCGAATCAGTGTAAATTCCCGCAGGAAAACAGCCCCTTGGCTTTGGTCTCCGCATACCTAGAGAGATAAGGCAGCTGAATTAAGCCTTCAGACAGAGCCTGGTGGGAGGGGGCACTGAGGGATCAGTTACAGAAACCTCTTGGATTCATTTCAAGTCTGATTAGAGCAATCAAAAACAACACACGCAAATACATATTAATGCGAGAACCACTAGAACATTCTGGCATGTGGCTCCTCTGATGGATGCCAGGAAAGTCCCCTGCTAAGTTGGCACCTCTTAACTGACGGATATACAATGTCAAAATTCAGTGATTATAGGTTATCGTTGTGGCCAGGTCCAGTGTGGTCAGGCCCCTAGACTCATTCCACTGGGCTATCCATGTGTACGTACCACGTACAGGTCTTGAACCCACAGGGACCTAACCTCAGTCCAGTAGAGCTGAGCACCTACATGAGTCTTGATGTCCTATTAAATATTGACCAGATAAGGAAGACCTGGCCTGAGCCCAGAACTGACTTCCTGAGCTGTTCAAGTACTTTAGGACCAGATGTACTTTAGCTGCTTTGGAAGGGGGTACTGGAGAACTTTTATCTAGAGCTTATCACATTCCGGGTTCTTTACACAGGTTATCCTGTGTCAGACCCAAGAGGTGTCTGTTATCAGCCACACTTTGCAAATTAGGGAAGAGAAGCACAAAGGGTTTCAGGAATTTGCTAAGTTAGTAAGTGTTGAAATCAGCATTCAAAAATACAGGTCTAACCCTTGTCTTTTCATTATATCAATTTGCTACTGAGCTACTCAACCCTCCTCTGGTGAGGGACAAATTATTAAGTATCAACAACTCCTATAAGTTCAAGGAATAATCAGTTTACCCAGGCCTCCCACTACCTCTCTGAGCTTCAGTATATTCATGTTAAACTGGAATATCAACTTTGTTGAATTGCTGAGAAGACAGGAGATAATATATGTAAAACGCTTAATGCAGTGCCTCACATATAGTAAGCTTTCAGTAAATAATAGTCATTATTACTATCAAAAGCATATGCTGCTCAAGGAACAAGTAAAAATCTAAGGTTCTAACATACATGAAGTTCTTTAATCATATTTATAATATTTGTAATGGATGTATAGGTATCCATCACATTGTCTTAGCTTTTCAATGTTTACATTTTGAACTGTATACTTCTTAAGGTATTGCTATCAGTAATGAATAGGTAGATGTTCATATTAAATTATACCTTCTTGAACATAATGAATAATAATTTAGTTATATTAAACTCTAAGTCTTTTGGAAAGGAGTATAATCTTTCATGATTTATGTGTAATTGCCTCCGTTGTTACACAGCATAGTAAGTAGCATGGTAGTAGATGGTCTTGGCCCCCAGGACCTATACTCTCTGGTGTCATACATGTGAATATCTTGCTTTACTTGGCAAAAAAGCACTTTGCAGATGTAATTAAGATTACTAATTAGTGTACTTGAAGATAGAGTTAGTAGCCTGGATTATCCAGGTAGGCCCAATGTTAGCACATGAGCCCTTAAAAGCAAAGCTTTGCCCTTGGCTGTAGGGAAGAGGAAATGAAGGAGATTCCAGGTGTGACAAGGACTCGACCTGCCACGGGTGGCATGAAAATGCAGGAAGCATGAAAAGGAAGGAAGTTCTACCAATAACCAGTAAGCTTGAAAGAGGACCCAGCCCTAGATGAGAACTGCCTCTTTGGCCAATATCTTGATTTTAGCCCAGTGAGTCTCTGAGCAGAGAATTGAGTCATGCCTTGCCAGACATCTGACCTATAAAAATTGTGAGATACTTTGTGTTGTTTCAAGCCTCTAAATGTGTGGTAATTTGTTAGGGCAGGAATGGAAACTAATACAATCACTGAGAGGTAGGGCACAATGAGAGGTTAACTTGTTTCTTTGCCTATGTTAAGTTTCATAAGAACTAACCAATACTAAACAAGTAGAGGTAGAATTTGCAAAAACTGATTCTTGGAAATGTATTCTTCTAACTCATCTAAATTATTCCTGCTATATTTAAAATTAATTTTCTCTTAGTTCTTTTCTCATCAAGGTCAATCATTCTTTGAGTCTGTAGTTAAATACACTTCAAAACCTCTCTTGACCATGTAATTTCCCTGCTTGGAAGCACTCCCCATTCCTGCCGGGCACATTCAAAATTCACGGGCTTAGTATCCAGGACCACTCACAGCTCTTCAAGTTCTAGGGAAGGAATAGCTGCACTTGTGCAACTCACTTTCTGAGAAAGATCAAGAACTAAGTTTAAAATGACCTAGAATTGATGTGTTTTAACTTTGGTGTTTTCGAAGGGACTAATGTATGCTGGTCCCTCCTAAATCTCAGATTTTATGAATCATTGCTCCAAAAATCTAAGGCTGTTTTGAATTCTAACTCTATTAACCAAAATGGTGGTCACCTTTAGTCATTCAGTGCCAGAGTTCTTTCTTTTCCCTTAATTTATTTTGCTAGATTTAGAGGGTACAAGTGTTTTTTGTTACATGGATGAATTGTATAGTGGTGACATCAGGGCTTTTAGTGTACCCATCACCTGAATAGTATATATTGTACCTAATAGGTAAGTTTTGATCTCTCACTGCCCTTTCTGGCCTCCCTCCTTCTTAGTTTCCAGCGTCCATTATACCACTTTATATGACCATATACACACAACATTTAGCTCCCACATATAAGTGAGAACATGTGGTATTGGTTTTTCCTTTCCTGAAATACTTCACTTAGGATAATGGTCTCCTGTTCCATCCAAGTTGCTGCAGAAGACATTATTTCATTCCTTTTTATAGCTGAGTAGTACTTCATGGTGTATGTACATATACACCACATTTTCTTTATCTACTCATCAGTTGATGGACACTTAGGTTGATTTCGTCTCTTTGTAATTGTGAACTGGGCTACAATAAACATTCAGACGCAGGTGTCTTTTTGAAATGACTTCTTTTCCTTTGGGTAGATACCCAATGGTGGGATTGCTGTATCAAATGGTAGGTCTACTTTTAGTTCTTTGAGAAATCTCCATACTGTTTTCCATGGGGGTTATACTAATTTACATTCCAACCAACAGTGTATAAGCATTTCCTTTTCACCACATCTGTACCAACAACTATTGTTTTTTGAATTTTTAATAATGGCCATTCTGACAGGGATAAAGCAATGTATCACTGCAGTTTTAATTTGCATCTCCCTGATGATAAGTGATGTTGAGAATTTTTTCATGTTGGCCATTTGTATATCTTCTTTTGAAAAGAAATCTGATCATGTCTTTTGCCCACTTTTTAATGGGGTTATTTGCTTTTTTCTTGATTTGTTTGAGTTCCTTATAGATTCTGGGTATTAGTCCTTTGTCAGATGTATAGTTTGCAATTATTTTCTCCCAGTCTATAGGTTGTCTATTTACTCTGTTGATTATTTCCTTTGCTACGCAGAAACTTTTTAATTAAGTCCCATTCGTTTATATTTGTTGTGGCTGTATTTGCTTTTGGAGTCTTAATCATAAACTCTTTGCCTGGGCCAATGTCCAGAAGAGTTTTTCCTACATTTTCTCCTAGAATTTTTATAGTTTCAGGTCTTACATTTAAGTCTTTAATCCATCTGGTGTTAATTTTTATATATGGTAAGAGACAGAGATCCAGTTTCATTATTCTACATATGGCTATCCAATTTTGCCAGCACCATTTACTGAGTAGGGCATCCTTTCCCCAGTGTATGATTTTGTACGCTTTGTCAAAGATCGATTGGTTGTAAGTGTTTGGCTTTATTTCTGGGTTCTCTATCCTATTCCATTGATCTGTGTGTTTACTTTTACACCAGTACCATGTTGTTTGGTTACTATAGCCTTGTAGTATAATTTGAAGTTGGGTAATTAATGTGTTTTTGCTTAGGATTGCTTTAGCCATTTGGGCTCCTTTTTTATTCCATATGGAATTTAGGATTTTTTTTTCTAATTCTGTGAAAAATGATGTTGGTATTTTGATGGGAATTGCACTGAATGTGTACTTTGGGTAGCATGGACATTTTAACAATATTTTTGATTCTTCCAATACAAGAGTGTGAGATGTTTTTCCCATTTGTCTGTGTCACCTATGGTTTCTTTCATCAGTGTTTTATAGTTCTCCTTGTAGAGATCTTTCACCTGCTTGGCTAAGTATACTCCTGGGTATTTTATTTTCTTTGCAGCTATTGCAGATGGTACTGAGTTCTTGATTTGACTCTCATCTTGACTGTTATTAGTATAGAAATGCTATGATTTGTGTACATCAATTTTGTAAGCTGAGACTTTACTGAATTTACTTATCAATTCTAGGAATCTTTTGGAGGAGTTCTTAGGGTTCTCTAGATACGAGAACATATCATTGGCAAACAGGGATAGTTCGACATCCTCTTTTCTGAAATTTGCCTTTTATTTCTTTCTCTTGCCTGACTTCTCTGGGGCTAGGACTTATATTACTATATTGAATAGAAGTGGTGACAGTGGGCATCCTTGTCTTGTTCCAGTTCTTAGTGGGAATGCTTTCAACTTTTTCCCATTCAGTGTGATGTTGGCTGTGGGTTTGTCAAATATGGCTTTTATAATTTTGAGGTATGTTCCTTCTGTGCCTAGCTTCTTGAGGGCTTTTTATCATGAAAGGACGCTGAATTTTATCAAATGCTTTTTCTGCATCTATTAAGAAGACTGAGAAGATAATACGGTTTTTGCTTTTAATTCTGTTTATGTAGTGAATCACACTTTTTGATTTGCATATGTTGAACCATCCTTGCATCCCTAGGGTAAAATCCACTTTATCATGGTGAATTGCCTTTCTGATGTGCTGTTGGATTCAGTTTGCTAGTATTTTCCTGAGGATTTTGCATCTGTGTTCATGAGGAATATTGGTCTGTAATTTGTGTGTGTGTGTGTGTGTGTGTGTCCTTTCCTGGCTTTGGTATCAAGGTGATACTGGCTTCATAGAATAAGTTAGGGAAGATTCCCTCCTTCTTGATGTTATGGAACAGTTTCAGTAGGATAGGTGCCAGTTCTTCTTTGTAGATCTGATAGAATTTGGCTGCAAATCTGTCTGGTCCTGGGCTTTTTTATATTGAGAGATTTTTTATTAATGTTTTGATCTCACTACTCATTTTTGGTCTATTCAGAATTTCTATTAATATTTCTTCCTGATTCAAGCTTGAGAGATTGTGTGTTTCCAAAAAGTTATCCATTTCTTCTAGATTATCTAGTTTGTGCACATAGAGGTTTTCACAGTAAGATGATCTTCTGTATTTCTGTGGTATCAAAGGTCATGTCTCCTTTTTCATTTCTCAGTGCCAGAATTCTTAAAAGCTAAAATCTGGAAAGTCGACTAATGAATTTAGATACATTTTCTTTGTAAAAACGTTTATGCCTATGAAAAACAAGTTTCTTTTGTTAAACTGATTTTAAAAATAGACAAATATATCATAAAAAAAATAGACCCAAATATCCTCCAAAAGAGATACAGAGATGTCAATTATAAAGAATGAACACTCACTGATTTTTATAACAATGAAGGACAATCAGCAAATATTTTGCCCATTTAGTTTATACTTTAATTCTCAATCCTAATTGTACATTTTTTAAGAAAGAATATCTGTTTATATTTCCCAAGAATGTTGACATTTTATGAGTCTCATAATTCTCAACAAAATGCTCAATTGATCAAATACTTTTTTATGATACCAAGGTAAAAAGCCTTAATTAAACTTCAAATTTGATTTAATCCTGAGACTAGATAAGACCATACAAGTTAAATGAAATTATTTACTATTTCCCCCATATATATGTTATGCATATCTGTTTTTAAGTTAATTTCTCTCCATCAACACTATTATTAAGCAATTTTAAAAACCCACATTAATTTGGTCAACATTCTTAGTTTTGAATGTCAGTATCTATCAACCATGGATAATAACATTGTAAATTTTTTTTGTATTTTATACACATGCTTATAATAGAATGAAGCAATGATACAAGGTATACAAATATTCATATCTTACACTTCTATTTCAAGTTAATTTTTAAAACTTATTTAAATCCCATGTAATACTTTTACTCTTCATTCTTCTACTCATTCATAGGTACACACATTTATTCATACACTACCAAGTGCCAGAAGCTACACTATAAGGCTGCACAATAGGGCACATCTCTTCATTTCATGGCACAGCAATTCTAATTAAAACACAGATGGAGTGGAAATTCCTAGTTGCTCACCAAAAGCCACCATCTTCACATTGTCTTGGGTACACAACGAGATAACATTTCCAAGCCTCCCTTGCAGGTTAGGCCAAGTTAGAATTTTACCTGGTGTGCTACTAGGCTTGGCCCATAAAAATCTCTCACATTCCCTCCTTCTAGCTCATTTGCCCTCAAGTCTGTTTGGAATGTAGACAGCCTCAGAGAAATCTTGGAGTCAATTGTTAATGGTGACAGAGCCTCCATTACCCTTGCTCACTAGATGACTACATGCAGGAAAGCCACCCCTATGACTGTTCATTTACCTAACACTGACAAATGAACAAGAAGTATGGTCTACTGTGTTTGAAGCATTATCCATTTTAGAGCCTGTTTGTTATAGCAGTTAACCTACTCTAGTTAATAGAATGAAAAATTGTAGGTAAGCACAGGATGACATGAGAATACAGAGAAAGAGACATTATCTCTCCTAAGTAGGATAATGAAAGGCTTAAAGTGGGGTTAAAGGAAGAGTGGGAATTTACTAGCTGGACAAGGAAAATGCAAGTGGAGAAGGGAAGGATCTTATTCCAGAAAGTGGGAACAGTTGGGGCAAAGGCATGGAAGCTTGAGATAGCTTGTTTAGTTTGGTGTATTCAAAGTACTCTAGCATGGCAGGAATGTGGGATGCATGAGGGCAAGTGATGGGAACTGAATTTGTACAGTGGGGCAGGTGCCAGATTATAAATTGTGGTCATTGAAAGATTTAAGGACCCAGAGTCTTAGACTTGCATGTTACAACAGTACCCTACTGGCTATCAGGAGGTAAGACTAGAGAGGAGGTTTTTAGATCACTGTAATTATTCAAATGAGAACTTACAGAGACCCAAGGCGCTGGAGGGAAAGAAAAGCATCATAAGATTTGGCAGCCAACTGAATGCATGGGATACATCTCGGGCTATGTTTATATTTTCTGCCTGGATTTGAACAACAGAGCAGAGTAGACAGTAGCACATTCAACAAAATAGGAAATGTGGGAGGAGAAACTATATGGGTCAGATGAGGAGTTTCTTTCCTGAGAAATGGAGTCTGAGATGTCTTAGGCAGAGATAGGTGAACTTGGTGCACAGAAAAGAGATTGGGCTGGAAATGATATATAAGTTTTGGCATCGTATAGGGAGTAGATAACATTTGGCATGAATGAGCTTACCAATGGAAAGCGTGAAGAGAACACATGAAGCTAAGAACTGGGGCACAGTTATTTCACATGTAACATGGCTCCATCTCTAATGGCTTATTTATGTCAACAAAAAATACCAACAAGAAGAGTGCAAACATATACTGATTATCATCTTAGGTTTCCTTCTATTTATTTTCTATGAAAACACATTTATGGCAACATAACATCCAACTTATTACAGATAATTAGCTTCTTGAGTACAGAGATCTGGCTCATTGGGCTATCAACCCCCAGCCCTTGAATTCAACTAAATGTGACTGAACCTTAAAATTTTCAAGGATAACTCAGATTTTAAAAATTCTATTTCCCCTGGTCAGAACAGGCTTCCTTATTTTTGATTTGAGAAGTACAGTTATTTTATATTTGATATGTCAAAAAACACCTTGCAATTATAAGGTAGTTAGTGTATCATAAAAATGCATCAAAACTGGCACCCCATTTGTGTTTTATGGTTCGGAGATGTTGATTTTGCAGAGAGAAAACAGAAATGTCAGAAGCAGAGTAGTTGTGTGCATGGCCAATGGCTAAGTTATGATTAGGGACCAGAGAGAGTGTCTCTCAAAAACTCAAATATCTGCTGGATTCAAACCCTATTATTCACCCACAGGCAAGGGTAAGGAACATGTGATCATTAGTGAAACACCTATCTGTTTCTATGGCATTTCTAGACTCCTAAGGACAGCTCTCCAGGAAGTATGAAGACTGCAACATACCAGAATTTGTATCCTGTGATGAAGATTGCTTCTCCTATTGCAGTCTTATTTACTCCTTGAAACATTGACCCCTCTGATTGTTGGCACACCAAAGTACTCCTTAGAGAACCCAGGAATACAGAAATACCAGCTTCCAGAGGAGAATTGTATTAGATCCAGGAAGTCACGGAAGCAATTTATTCTCGTGGTATACGTTCTCTTTAATGGGACTGAGCAATCAGCCATGTAGAGATGTTAGAGAGGGGTGTAGGTAAATACAGTTAACTAAGAAGTCTTCAAATAACTGTCTACTCTCTACCCCATTAAAAGAAAAAGGAGATAAAGGTAGTTTAAAAATAAAAACAAAAGCCACTGAATAATCTTTTGCATTTGGCTTTGGGATACAGTCAAAAACTCAAACTACGTTACTTTATACTTTTCATTTTCTTTCTTTCTTTTTGTTTTTTTAGACAGTCTCACTCTGTCACCCTGGCTAGAGTACAGTGGCATCATCACAGCTCACTGCAGCCTCCAACTCCTGGCCTCCAGTGATCCTCCTCCCTCAGCCTCCAGAGTAGCTGGGACTACAGGCATGCACCACCATGCCTGGCTGATTTTTCTATATTTTGTAGAGATTGGTTCTCATTCTTGCTTAGGCTGGTCTCGAACTCATGAGCTCAAGCGATCCTCTCACCTCAGCCTCCCAGATTGCTAGGATTACAGGCATAAGCCACCACACCTGGCCTTATTTTTCATTTTCTATTTCACACTTGCTCCTTTCATAACCTGGCACCTACCATTCTCCTGATTGGCCTGACTTTCAGAGGCTCCAGAGAATACTGATTAGTATTCTGACTGGTCAGCTCACAATTAACATGTTTGGTGCAAGAAAAGATAAAAATCCCCCCTCAGACTTTCCTACTTCTACTAAATTTGCTCTGTGACCTGTGACTAGAATTTGGGAAGTTAAAATACAGAGCAACTGGTTCACATTTTGGATTCTCAACCATCATTAGAGAAGAGCCATAATTGCTATAAAATTTGTAATGTTTATGATGGGAGCTGATTATGGCTGGAAATTTCATGCAGCTATAATGTTTTTATAACTCTGGGAGAGGCTGCCATTTACTTCTAGGCTGGGAGGAAGAGCTGTAGAAGTAATTGAAGTTTAAACATACAAACATGCCCTCAAATTATCAGTTTATTGTTCTTCTTTTTTCATTTAGTTTTTCTGTGAAAACTAAAATGTAGCCAAGCTTATGTCCCATGAGTAGGGTTTAGGTTTCAACATTACTTTAAAAGTGTAGCACTGAAAACCACACTGTTGAATTTTCCTACCAAAAGGATTTTGTGAAATATGTTTATGCCAATATTTTGGTCCACAGTTTGCTAAAAATTAAGATAGTGAAGCTATAAATTCTCAGATTAGAATAATAATTTAAACAATGTAACTGGCCACC
The DNA here is from genome assembly GCA_004363605.1 of Indri indri. Taxonomy (NCBI): domain Eukaryota; kingdom Metazoa; phylum Chordata; class Mammalia; order Primates; family Indriidae; genus Indri; species Indri indri. The sequence continues at coordinate 21,716 of RJWJ010007131.1, read as the reverse complement.
ATGTTATCTGAATGTACACTTATATTTAAATATCAGTGGATAGTGAAATGATTGGTTTCAAGGTTATAAGTGCTTGGCACAAGCAGGACAAGCAAATATTTATTGGATAAATAACTGAATAGAAAAATTTCTTGGAGCCTGAACAATCTCTAGCACTGGTTCTAAGGATCATTGCTAAGTATTAGGAAGAAATGATGAAAACTTCTGTGGACCCAAAGAGCCCAAATCTAGTCCCGCCACTCATGTCATTACTACCTCATCCTAAAATCAAAATTACTCAGATGCCAAGGGAAGGAAGAGAAAATCTTCTCCCAATGTGAAGGCATAAGTAACTGGTTTGAAGGAAGTTCAGCCAAACGGCTAAAATACTGACATATTAGGCCAACAATGAGGATACTCTCAAATAAAATGCAAAAAGTACCTAAATTTTTAAAATAGACTCTAAATAAAAATATAGATCTATTTAACTTAATAAAGATTCTTCCATTGGGTAACAAATTGAATTAGCCAGATTTTAGTAAATTCCACTTGGTGATAAAGAAGAGTCCCTGATTTTTAGAAAGGAATCAGTCATTTGACAGCCTATTCCTGGTAGGACTATTCTAATGTCATTCAAACAATACCAAGTCTACCCTCAGGGAGCCCCCTTTCCATTAATCCCAATAACCCCATTCCTGGTTGGAATATTCTAATGAAATAGATGAGGAATGATTGAACAGTAATTCAATTGTAAAGGATAGGGAAAAACCACGGGCATATAATGTTACTTCAGAAATTTCCTCATTATGCAGGAGGAGTAATACCTTGGAGGTTTGTAAGTACCAAAATAATGACATTTAAAAATGTCTCCACATCTTTGCAATTGTGGATTGTGCTGCAAACTCATATTCATGAATCAGAAGAGGCTCAATCAGCTTATCATGTGTGAGAATCAACAACGCTATCTGCACACATTCAAATTCACCCAAACCTCTGGCCAGCTCTGCAAAGAACCAGCCATTTGTACAGAGAGCAGGAAGGCAGTGTCACTAAATAAACTGCTTTTAATGTCGAAAGGGTCCACTTGGAAAACCACTTTTTTAATCTCTAAAATTATCTTTGGTTGTTGTGTTGGTGGGTGACTACATTTTTGGACAGAGGCTCTGTGATGACAATACACATATCCATACCTACTGCTCTATCAGGCTGGTCTGGGGAAAAAGAAAAGATTCTTGAAGTAGCTTCAGGTGTTCCCAGCGAAAGGCTGCCAACTATGCAAGCTGATTAGCAGCGTTATACTCCCTGAAGGAAAGGCTAAATGTGATCCCCAAGAAGATCGGTGGGGGCGGCTAATAAAAGCATTCTTATAACCATATTTAACCCATTGACATTTATATACCTGGTGTTTGGAGCTTAAAAACATTTCAGTATTCTGTTTGTTCTTCTACCAACTTTAATTACCATTTCTAAGGATTGTAAAGATAATTGCTAAAAGGTTAGAGCTAAAAGAAGTGAGATGGAACATGCTGGTCCAAAATGTTCAGCTGGGCCTCATAATTCTTGGTACAGATGTTCCTGCTTAGTTCAGGTCTGATTTAGAGAAACAGCTATAATATGGTTTGAGGCAAGGTGACCAGATGTAGCTGAATTTAAAGATCTGTCCCAGAATGTCAATGAAAAGAAACTCCATTACCCTAGCAAAATAATCTTTATGAGGGGAAAAAAGTTATGCTTAAAGAAATAGCTACTTTATTTTTAAGGTAGATAGATATCTACACCTTGACATGACAAGGATTCTACATATAAAACAAAATTAAAAAAAAAAAATCAAAAATCCCACAAATATAATTTTGTAAAGAAGTTTACCCTCACAGAGGATTGCATAAAGAAAAAGCAGCAAAAAGAATTCTATCAGAGGGTAAGTGCTGTATATAATGTGGGCTTGATCTTGGTCTATTGACAAGCTATGGCATTTCTGTAACTTGTTATAAACATAGGCACTGAAATGGAAGTGTCCAGAAGACCTTTAGAGACCATCTTCAGCAAATTCTTTTCTTTTCATGTGAGGAGGAACATAAGTCACCTTGCTTCCTGGGTGTAGGATAGAGAAAACATGTGGGTTTTGAGACCTCTCCCTTGACATATATAAGATGGCAAAAAGGCCAAATAATTCAAGGCAGCAACTTTCCCAAAACATATAGACAATCCTCTTCTTCCTTATCATCTTCAAATATTTAAAAACATCTTATACCCTGTTACCTCTTTGGTAACAGGGTTTCCAAAGAATTCTAAAGACACTCTGCTTCAGAAAGCATTGCTGCAAAGAGCTATGATTAAGATCTACACTTGGACAATGAAAGAACATATGAAACAGAAAAGTCAAAATCTTGTGTACTGCACTCCTAGGTAGATGGGCACATCCTTGTCACATCTTCTAATGACAAGGAGAAGCAGATACGGTCTTCAAATTCTGTGTGTGTGTCTCTGTGTGTATGCTTTAAATTTTACATGTAAGATGAAATGCTCAACACCAAGAATTAAGGGAAAGAGTTGAGCAGTTGGAGGAGAATGTTAAGATGAAGGAAAAAAATGGAAGAAGAACATAAAAATGTCTACATACACAAGCAGTGGTAGAAATCAACATTTTTGGATTCAACATTTTCAAACTGTACACTTGGCAAATGTTTCTATAGATCCGCATTATTATCTTGGTTTTTCTAAAGTGAGTTTCTTAGCAAAGAGGAATGGAAAGGCAGGGAACCACTCATATTTTGAATCGAGTTGAAGATTAATTAGGGAAGAAGCTTCTTTCTTTGCTTCTGCTTAGTTTGCATTAGCTCCGTTGGCAGCTATAAAGGTGAACCAACCAGATCTCTTGCCGCAAAGGAGTCTGTTGTCTTAACAGACAGCCTCAGACGCTGTACTCTGATTCCACCTCGTTGTTTGCATTGAGGCCCTTTGCAAGGGCTGTTCCAATGACTGAGCACAGCAGAAATGCTAGAGCACGTCCATTCTTGAGAGATGCAGAGCTTCTCTGAGGGTGACTTCCGCTCAAGGACTCCCCATTGTCTGGCCGAGACTTTCATAGCACTGGGCTTCACCCTGAGACTCTTCCCATCCAACCCTTCTGTCTTCCCTCTCTCCTTCACAGAAGACAGGCATGCATTGCAGTCTAATGGCTCTTCCAGCCTCCCTCACCCATTTCCCCAGTAAACCTCTAGTACTCCTAATCCTGTCTTGACCAGGACAGGAATCTAGGAGAACGTAAACAAACAGCATCTCCTCTTTTGATCCACGTGCTATCACATTAGGCCCAATGTTTTCAATTTACCATCCCTATCTCTACCAAAAAAGGCCATGCGGTCTCCATGACACTGAGGAAATGTCGGAAACTCCATGAGGGCTTCTTTCTACTCTCTCTGCACTGAAGTCTCTGTTAATTTTCTACAGTGTTTCGAAATAATGATCACAACTAGTGCACTACAGACAGCTCTGATTCTGTCTCCATGATCCTCACTCGCACTGCCTTTATCTAGCTCCAAATCCACTACTGTTCCAGCATTCCTCTTCATTCTAGCAGGGAAATGCAGGAGTATTTCAGATACTCACTGTATCCAGTTAGCTCGATGACTTTAATTACATACAAAATAGTCAAAGTTGTAAGTTAAATCATTTTGTGGGCAAGTTAGCTCTTACTGATTGACAAACTCTAGAAGTTTCTCTTATCACCGGCTAGAAGTCTCATCAGCATCTGCCAGTATTTTGGAGGAAAAAATAGGAGAGAATAGTCTGGACCCATGCAGATTTATGCCCCCTTCAAAAAAATATTCAAAGGGCAATTCTGTGGATAGCCCTCTAATACTATCAGTAGTGTAATGTAGATATCTGTGAGCTCACTGTCACCCCCAACACACATGCACACATAACGCACGGCCCAGTCTCTAAAAAATGTAAACACAAAAAATCGGGAGAAACGTATATCAGTATTTAAATTGTATATGTAATTTAAAGAATGTCAAATATTTACTCAGCATCTCAAGAAAATGCCAAGGAAAGAGGGGAGCAGTTCTCACTCAAAGCATAGCAAGCATTCTTAACGTCCACTCTTTTCTCCCCTCCCGTTTCTGTCATTGTAAATGTACTTCACAAAAATGGCAGCTGGTTCTCAAAACTTTTTTTTTCAGTCTCTCAACTCCCAAGTTATTTTTGACATTCAGTCTATGTATTTCCTGGGGGAAGAGAATTGGAATGTTAAAAATATTTGTGTATTATTATTTTGTCACTTGTCTATATTAATAATATTTCATTCCTATTAAAGAAGCATGGTCTTTGTATGGAAAGGAAAGCACTTTAGATGGACATATGTGTATATAGTGACCACGTGGAGAGGTATGTGGGATAGGAAAAGCGTAAGACTATGTAGAGACTCAGATGTTCCAATGTCCTAGCTGAGCCTGGCCTTCAAATTGTCCCTACCAAGCCACTATGTATGTGACCAAACCATCTTGAACATTCCGATCCAAGGAAGCTCCCAAAAGAGTATAACCCCAGCTACTGTCAAATGGAGAAGAATCATCCACTTGAGCTCAGTCAACACCCAAAATTATGAGAGGTAATAAGAACATAGTAGTTTTATAGTTTTAAACCACTCAGTTTTGGGTTGATTTATTACATATAAATAGATAAATGAAATGCCATGGTAGCATATACTGAAAGGGGAAAGGAAAATTTCATCATCATAGCCCATGTTTGCTTTCAGAAGTACATAAATGGGGGTGCTTTTCCTTCTAGGCTGTCCGTATCTGTTGAAAAATGGAATTTGAAGATCATCATAGATACTGATCTGCCGCTGACACTCTGAGGAATAATAATCTTTTAGTAAATCCCTCTAATTTTGTGTCTCATGATATAAATTACAAAATTGCTGACTGCTAGAATTTTCTTGTGTGCTTCACCAATTTTACATTTAGGGTAGGTAACATTAAGGCCATGCAATGATATTTCGATATCATGTATGGTGTAATTATTAACATCTTCCTCAATATAAATGCCTGTGATTCTTATAAGTACTAAGTCTCTGGGGAAAGTTTTAGTATCATACTATTCTATTCTCTTGTTCCATACATATTTCTGATATCTACGAAATAACATGAAGTGATTACTTCATGGTATAATTCTAAATGTAAGGATTTTATTCTTCATCCTATATTTTGAAAGTCCTCAAAGCCTCTGCCTTTTCACACACCTCTTTGGCAGGAAGTGATTTCAGGGCACTGTCTGGGCCTTCGGTCTTCACCTCGTTCCTCCTTGCATTTAACCGAAGACCTTTCAGCTTCAAAATGGGACCATGAGGCTTTAAGATGCATGGATTAGGACTACTCCTGTCTTATTTCTATGTTTTGAAAGCCTAGCAGTGCCTGGCACAGAATTGAGTTCTATATATATCTGAGCAGTAAATTAATGAAGGCTTTTTTTATCAGTTATTAATTTCTAAATTTTCAGAGCTCGACAGAGGCTTAGAAATCATTTAATCTAGCTCCCGCTGGAGCCCAGAGAGAAGTAGACTGATTTTCCCAAAAGCGTATATCTAGTAAGTGTCAGAGTCCAGACTAAAATGTAGGTTTCCCGATGCCAGTCCTGTGCCCTCTCCACCCCGTGGCTCCAGTGTCCCCACCCGCTGTTTGAGTTGTCTCCCCAATAGCTGGCAAGTACAGGATGTGGATGACACGGAGTCATAGCCGACTGCAAGCTCAGTGAACCAACAGTGAAATGTGGCTAACGTAAATGTGGGCTGCTGTTAAAAACACAGTGTAGGAGACAAAATACACGGTAGTTTTTCTACTCCATGCTCATCAGACCATAAACAATGATTGGGTAGAGAGTTAATTTCTAGATGGCAAACCTAAGAAGGACAACTGACAAACCAACAATTCCTAAAGAAAGAAAACATGATAGTAGTGGCTATCTGGAAAGTGTATGACAATCAGCTGAATTAATCAGGACTTTTTTGCCTGAGAGGGAGAAGAAGTGAGAATGTGTGAGAGCTGTCTTCAAGTTCTTGTGAGACGGAATCCACTTACTTGCCTCTGTCCTCATCACCACATTCCCAGCCTTGCTTTCCTTTCTGCCTACTTGCTCGTTATACTCTGACCTGTCATCACTGCTCTGCTCCCCAAACTCACCAAGACTTGTCTTCCACCCATGTGTCCTCATTCATCATCATCCCCTGACGATCACATCCTCTTTCTTGAAAGTCTCTCCCCACCTTGATTTATTTTTTTACTTATCATGGGTACATAATAGTTCTATATCTATATAGTATACATGTGATTTTTTGATACAGGTATATGATGTGTAATAATCCAATCAGGGCAATTGGAGTATCCATCACCTCAAACATTTATCATTTCTTTGTGTTAGAAACATTCCAATTCCACTCTTTCAGTTATTTTACAGTATACCTTAGTTTTTATTATAGTCACTTTGTTGTGCTATCAAATGTTGTTCATTCTATCTAACTATATTCTTGCACCTATTAACCAGCCCCACCTTATCACCCACTCCCAGCTACCCTTTCCAGCCTCTGGTTAACCATCGTTTTACTCTCTGTCTCCATGAGAACAATTATTTTTAATATTTAGCTCCCACATATGCGTAAGAACACGTAAGATTCGTCTTTCTGTGCTTGGCTTATTTTGCTTAACATAATGCTCTCCAGTTCCATCCATGTTGTCATAAATGGCAAGATTTCATTCTTTTACGTGGCTATATAATATTCCATTTTGTATATGTACCATAATTTATTTATCTATTCAACCACTGATGGACACTTAGGTTGATGCCAAATCTTGGCTATTGTGAACAGTGCTGCAATAAACGTGGGAGTACAGATATCTTTTCAATGTACTGATTTCCCCTCCTTTGGATATACACCCAGCAATGGGATTGGTGTGTCATATGGCAGTTCTATTTTCAGTTTTTTGAGGATCTTCCATACTATTCTCCGTAGCAGTTGCACTAATTTACATTCCCACCAACAGTGTACAAGGGTTCCCCTTTCTCCACATCCTCACCAGCATTCATCATTGCCTTTTTGATAAAAGTCATTTTAACTGGGGTGAGATGATATCTCATTGTAGTTTTGATTTGCGTTTTTCCGATGATTAATGATGTTAAGTATTTTTTCATATACCTGTTGGCCATTTGTATGTATTCTTTTGAGAAATGTCTATTCAGATTCTTTGCCCATTTTTTAATTGGATTATTTGATTTTTTTCCTATCAAGTTGTTGGAGCTCCTTATATATCCTAGTTATTAATTCTTTGTCAGGTGGGCAGTTTGCAAACATATGCTCCCTTTCTCTGGGTTGTCTCTTCCTTTTGTGGTTTCCTTAGCTTTACGGCAGCTTTTTAGCTTGATGTAATTCCCTTGGTTTCTATAATAATTGAGAATGATCCTAACTCTCTGGCCATCCCTTTGGTTTCTTATCTGGTGGCTTCTCTTATGCCTCCAACCCACTAACCATAGGCTCTGTCCATGGGCATCTTTTTTTCTATTATTTCTTACCTTGCCATTCTTTTCTGTTTTCAGTGAGTCAGCCATCTCTGCAGGGCAGATGATTCCCAAACCCATATATAGAATCGTGGCCCTTACATGAGCATGTCCTGAACTTCCTGCAACCACATCTTGAACTTTGCTATGCCCTTTGCCTGGGAAGTCCTCCTTCTATCTCCTTGAACTGAAATCCCATCAATCCTTAAAGGCTGGCTGCTGCTTCTATGCATCATCCCTAACCTCTTCAAGCACCTATAATTTCCCCTCCACTGAATCCACAGAGGTTCTGCTCTTGTAGTGAGATCTGGAGTCATACAATCTGGGTGCAAGTCTTAGTTCCCCTCTTCCCTGCTGTGTGATTTGTGTAAAGTACTGAAACCGAGTCTTAGGTCCTTCATGCATAAATGAGGGAGAACAATAATACTCACCTTACAGAGTAGCTGTGATGATTATGAAAAGTGATTCGTAAATTATAAAGTGCTATACAGAGTTTGGTAGTATTAATAGCAGAGATTTTTTTTTTTGACAGTATGAACTAGCAGAACATGTCTACTCAAATTAATTAGTATTTCCATCTTGACTGACTCACTTGGCTGAAAAAACATGTGGACGTTCCAATGTAAACAGGATTGGGAGGGGCTGTAGTAGATATATATCATAATTTATTGAGATATGATTCCTGGCACCTCATTTTTAAACAAGAAAAGCAAGCATATTATTATTTCTCTAATGGCATGTATTTTCATCTCTTGTGGTCATTTGGGAACTTGTCTTACCTTCCCTACTAGGCTGTAAAGATATCAAGGTCAGGGACTGATCCTGCAAGGCCAAGAACAATACCTTAAACTTAGTATATGCACTACATTTGTTGAATTGAATGAAAATAAATTTGGCACATCTGGTTTCAGGGAAGTAGAATTCTGCCCTTTATCCTGATAAAATAAACCTTTTGAACAATTAAATATGGTATCTTAAGCTTAGAGTTGGCTACTTAGTAGGTAATGAAGACCCTGGCAGTGGAGGCATTTACGCAGGAGCTGATAAACCCATGTAGATAAACCCAGAGTCTTTCCAACTCTGAGAAACTATGGATTAATTAGCTCAAATTATTTCTACTATTTCCGCTGTCACTCCCCACTTCCTCTATAATAGATGTTGTTGTTCAGTGACATTTACTTCCCCTACACCACAGTTGTGCAAGGGTTTTTGTTTGGTCTTTAGCATCTTTTGAGCACTGTGTAGTTCTCGGGCATCTGAATAACAGCCTTTTCGACCATGCATTAGGATCAGAGATGATTGATAATTCAAACACATTTGGATCTGTTCATTCATTAAATCAATAAAATAGATAATGCAAAAACTACCATAACACATTTTCCAGAATCAAGAATCTGAGATGAATAGTTTTAAATGTTGCACATATCCATTGCATTTCCTGGCCAGCTTCTTTCCTCATTCTCCACAGGGGCTCCCATTTCTGCTAGCCCCTTTGCCTTCTATGCAAATGTCTCCTATTTCACAGAAAAAAAAAATTAAGTCCCTTAGATGTCAGTACCGTATAATTACTGCCTCCCCAAACTTCCATGCCCCTGCCCCATGCTTCCACTGGTCTCTCGCAGGTTAACATGTTTTTCCTCCTGGCCGAGGCAAATCTCTTCCACCTGTACTCTAAATTTCATCAACTGCTGCCCCAAAGGGATCTTATTCCATTATTTACTCTCTCCTTTCCCCTATGTTGCCATCATTTCCCTCCCTCTACTCTTTTTTCTACGCTCATTTTTTTGTATTTAAGAGAGAGAGAGAGGAAAAAACAGAGCCTCTTCTTGACTCTGTGCTCCTGTGTCTAGTAGGCAAAAATTTTCCTTCCTTTCACAGCCACTTTTCTAGAAAAAAGCCTTCATTATACTTAATGACTCCACAAACTCAGCAAACAGCAACTCTGATTTTTTTGTATCAACATTCAACTGAAATTTCCCTGGCTAAAATTATCCATGACTTCCTGGGTACCACATCTAATAGGCATTTTCCAGTCTTCATTTTACATGCATGAACCGTGACCTGGTGGGCAACACTCTTTTGCTTAAAACCATCTTATCCTTTCCTTTCCATAACAGCGCACCTTTCAGATTCTCTTCATTCTCCCCATAGGTTGGTATACTCTGCTTATCCCTTAAATGCCAGTGTTTTCTGGTGCTCCATCCTTATGTGACTTGTATCTTATTCTACAACTTATTCCCGGAAATCTTTTCCACGACCATGTATTCAGACAGCACTGATAAAATAACTTTCAAATATATATATATCTTTAGCCCAAACTCCAGATACATGAACCCAATTGCCTATTAAACATCACCAAACAAATGCCTCACAGGTAGTGACAATTTAATAATTCCAATTGAATTCATCATATTGTTCAGACCTTCCAGATGTGCTCATCTTTCTACAAACTCTGTCCATATTGCCACCACATCCTCCCAGGTGACCCAATCCAGAAACCTGTAAGTCTGCTTAGAATCTGTCTTTTCTTTTCCCCCTACATTAAACTAATTCCCAGTCCTGCTGCCTCCTGAATGTCATTCCTATTTGACTCTCCACCTCCAGGTTTGGTCAGTTCTTCTCTGGACTACTGTAGCACTCTTCTTGGTCATCTCTCTCTTCCTAATCTTACTCCTTCTTCAGTCCAAAACACTGTGGCCGGAGTGAGCTTTCTAAAAAACAATTCCTGCCATGTCTCTCTGGCATAACACACTTCAAGAACTCTTCATTTTCTACTTGCAGTGTTCCTCAAATTTTAATGTACATATGAGTCAACTGGGAGTCTTATTACAATATCAATTTTAATTTAGGAGGTCTGTATTGGAGCCTGAGATTATGCATTTCTAAAACACTCCCTGGTGATGCTGATGCTGTGGTCCAGCAACCACACTTGCGTAGCAAAGATCTACAGATTATAACCTAACCTCCTTTTAAAAGCCTCCAAAGTTTTTTTTGTTGTTGGACCTCTATTCCTGAAGACTCTTCTTTAACCCTTTGTCCTTCTTTGCTCTTAATGCTCCAGCAACAATGGATGGCTTGTGGCTGTCCAAACACACTATGATCATCTATTCCTCTATGCCTTTACATTTTCAGTTCGATCTGACTTGCATGTTCACCTATACAAAAAAGTCTACTGGTTAACGCCTACTCTGCTCAACACTATCTTGGCAAGTCTCCCCACCAGACCACGAGCTCCTTGAAAGAAGGGTCCAGTTCTTTCATTTCCAGATTCCTAATCCTACCGGAGTATCCTGGCCCAGAGGAGCTACTCTCCATAGACGGGTGAAATGGTACTTGATCTGTTCCTCTGCAGCAGAAACTCCTTAAAAATTCCTAGTGCTCCATAAATACTTTCTGGTGGAGAACATGCTAGTGAATAATCATAAAACAAATATTTCAATGAGATATGTCTAGAACGTTTTTTCCTTTTGGAGGTTAAAAACAAAAACATTACAGTGTGGGTAGACGAGGAAAAGGTCTATAATGTAAACATGTGTTCCATATAGACTTAGATCCTATCTTATATGTAATCAACTGGAATTTAGGCAAATTTAACACTAATAAAAATATTTTCATGTTTTTCAAATTGCTTCACCAAACCCTTTTCATTTAAATGTGCCCCTGAGTATATTACTAAATGTGTTAAATGTGCCACCCATTACAAAATGGATAATAATGAAGGATTAGCTAATGAGTCATTTGAAGGTACTGCTTATTAATTTTTATAGCTTCATTGCCTGGAACCTAATCATCAACTGTTATCAATACCCTGGGAGAAGTGAAAAAAATAAAATAAAAATTTATTTATTAAAGGTAAGATTCCTTAGAACTTTTGTAATTTGTGCATTCTTGTCCTTCCCAGAGTTCGTGGATGCTTCCAACATTTTGCTCACTCCTTGTAGATGCTGCAAATTTTAATTATATTTTTGCAGATTCCCATTTGATTCAACTCTAGTATCTGATCTTGACTTTAAGAGACATTTCTGTTTTATAGTTACCGAACAAATTCCTCTACTCTGTTAATCATCCTTGTTTTTTTGGCTGTCAGTGAAGTGTAGGTGACTGAATGTTAAATAAACATTCTTTTTCAAATTCAAACTGAAAATAGGATGTTCCATTTGTTTATACTATGTAGACTTGAAAAAATGTGAGCTTTTTTCCCCTTCAGTTCCAAAAAGCCCACTCCCTTCACTTCCCAAACTCTATTTTTTAAACTCTAAAAGTTTGTCAGGTTTTCTGTTGTGAAAATATTACTGTTTCTAAGGTTTTTAAGCCTTCTTTACATTGATGAAGCAGCTTTTGGTCCTTTATTACCTTATTCCATTTCGACAAATATCTATTTAGGCACCCTAGCCCAGGAAACAGAGTGAGACTCTGTCTCAAAAATAAATAAACAAAATAAAATAAAAACAAATGCTTATTTAGTCTCTATTATGTTGTAAGAGCTGTGTCAGGTGCTGGAAAGGTTGGACACAAAAATAAATATGGCCTCTGGTTTCCGCGATCTTATAGTCCAGTAGGAGGAAGAGAATGGTAGATAGCAGCTTCCTAAAATGCCAAAGAGAAGGTGGTATCTACTATATGGAGATACAAGCTTTATACTGTGCGACTGTAGAGAATAATAGGATATACTGTTCTTGCAAAAGATAATGGCATGTGCCCTGAGAACTGCAATTGACCCGTGTTCATTTTCATTCCTACTTATGTGTATCCCTGAGACCCAATCAATGGAAAGGAACAGTCTCTAGACAACAGTTTCTTTGGCTGCCGTGGTCTTGTGGAACAAAAGAATGGGTCAATCAACAAATAGCAATTGAACCCACATTCTGTGTTCAAGGCTCTATTGAAAGTCCTATTCTGCTTACTCAATGGCTGTGAAAATGAGACTTATAAGAGGTCAAGTGCATTCACTTCTTGGGTACCCTCGCCAGTGTTAGGAGCAGCTAAGAAGAAGGAATCCCCCAATATTATGCCCATTCTACAGTAATACAAATGGACCAGCTGCAACTTGGTTCCAAGCAATGAATAGATTGACGGAAACCACGACTATGCCCAATAGGTGCTGAATGGTAAGCCATCCCCACCTCCTCACCATATCACCTACCAACATCTTTCTTATTTTAGTTGCTGAGCCTTTTTTCCTGATTAACTGAAATATATAATTTCTATGAATCTGTGGCCACCACTTTCTTCGAAACCATTTCTTGCACTCCTAAGTTGTATCGAAAATTAGTCTACATTTTCTGTAATCAGAATCAAACCTTCACAAATCAGCAAGACATAGTCAGTGTTATAATCTTTATTTTATTGTTGGTCAAACTAAGTTTCAGAGAGCTTATATACTTTGCCTAGTAGTAGACCTGGAATTTGAATACAGGACTGCATTTTCTTAGAAATTAAAGTATAATATTGTATTAAATATTCCTGAGAACCTAAATACATTTTTAAAAACTGTGAATAATTCAAAGATAAGATCCCTGCCCTCAAAGAGACAGAATCTTGAAAGAGAAAAGGGTGTAGGGAGAAAGAGAGAGAGAGAGAGAGAAAGGAACAAAAGTGTTAACCACTTAAGAAATGTGGAACACAATGAATTTGTTTTGTATTTGCACTAAATCACCATAAAAGTCTACACAATAAATTTCATGTTTTCAAATGCATAATATCTGAATACATTCTTATAATTTTTTTAATAATATAGAAGTTTAGACAGAGTATAAAATGAAAGTCTCCTAAACCCTTGAGTCCTGTGTTCTTTATAAGGGCCCACTACCACATTCACTAAAGACCAAATGTTCAACAAGTATTGTGTGAACACACGCTTTGCAGATAGCATGGGCTCAAAAACTATGTGCTGCTTAGTGTAATGTATCCACCATTACAGCTTTATACAGAATAATGACCCCTGTGTTTCACCTAGTCAACCCGGCCCCTGCCCCCAAACTCTGGTAGCCATTGATCTATTTACTGTCTTTATAGTTTTGCCTTTTCCAGAATGACGTAAAATTGGAATTTTACAATTTGTAGCCTTTTCTGATTGGCTTCTTTCACTTGGCAATATGCATTTAAGATTCATCAATGTCTGCATAGCTTGTGAGGTCATTCCTTGTTATTGCTGAATAGTATTCCATTTCCCCATTGAAGGACATCTTGGTTGCTTTCAGTTTTTGATGAGTATGAATAAAGCTTTTATAAACGTTTGTCTACAGGTTTTTGTGTGGACACAAATTTTCACATTGGTTGACTAAATACCTAGGAATGTGATTGCTGGATCACACGTTAAGACTATGGAAGAAACTTCCAACAATCTTCCACAGTTGCTGTAATGTTTTGCATTCCCATTAGAGTGAATGAAAGTTCCTATAGCTTGGCAGCATCCTCCTCAGCAATTGGTATTGTCAAGTTTTTGGATTTTAGTCACTCTGTTAGGTGTATAGTGGTATCTCGTGGGTTTTAATTTGCATTTTCCTAATGAAAAATTACACTGAATGTCTTTTCATATGCTTATTTGTCATCTTTTATACTCTTGTGAAGTGTGTATTCAGAGTTTTTGCCCATTTGTTTGTTTTCTTATTGTTGAGTTTTAAGAGTTCTTTGCATATCTTAGATATAAGTCCTTTATCGGATATTTAATTTTCAAACATTTTCTCCCAGTCTGTGGCTTGTCTTTTCATTCTTGTAACAGTGCCTTTTACAGAGCAAAAGCTTTTAATTTTAAAAAAAGTTCAGCTTATTAATTTTTCTTTAATGGATCATGCTTTTGGTGTTATATCTAAAAACTTAACACCAAACTCAAAGTCACATAGATTTTTTTGTAGATTCTAGAGGTTTTATAGTTTTGCATTTTATTTTTATATATGTGGTTTACTTTTGAGTTAATGCTTGCAAAAGGTATAAGGTCTGTATCTGGGTTCACTTCATTGCATATGGATATCCAATTGTTCCAGCACCAAAATCATGCAATTTTAATATCAGTAGAATGAAAGGACTGTTGTAGGTTATCTGTGGTTATTAACAGATTAATAAAGCTAAAATGATGATTAAAATACCTTTGAGTTTGTAAAGCACTAGGAGTCATTAATGTGAGTCATTTACAAAGAAAGAAATTGAGACTCAATAGATACAGAACTTACCAAATAATTTACCAAATAAACCATCGCATGGTCCTCAAAGAACTGAAAACGAGTGGCAGTGGTAATTGCGCATAATACCTAGTACCTACAGAGTATTGTTCAAGAAAGCTTAACTCTTTTGTTACTGTTACACCTGTGTAACTTCTTTCTTTTGGCTTTTCGAGTCTTCTATCTTCAAGAGTCCATTTTTAATATATAAATACCACTGAGAATTGTTTTACCTCTTTAGTTGTCAGAATTATCAGGTCATATCTAAATAACATAGGCATAGTTATCATAGGCCCTTCACTAGAATGAAGCCATTTCCTCTCTCCAATTCTCACAGCAGCTCCCACAGCCTCTGTTTGGACACTTCTATTATCTATGGGTTTGCTTCTTCCTGAGGCATCCTGCTGACTTCCTGACAGTTCTAAGTATCAGGAGGAAAATGTCTTCATTGCACCAAGTCAGAGTTCATTTTCCTGTAACTTCATTGCAGTCTCATTGTTTTGAAACACAGTAACATCACTGGACAGGTAACTTGTCAGGAATGCTGACCTAAATGAAGGATGCACATGGACCAGTCTGAGCTGGGAGACTCGGTGCCAGGTGTTTCATTCTTTTAAGTCATAATTCTCTCCTTTAAGTTTTAAAATTCCCTGCCTCTAAAAAGCTACTATATGTGCAAAAATTGGTTTTAATTAAACCAAAAAAGAAAGTAAATAATGGGAAAGATCAGGGGGAAATATTAGGAAGGATGGAAAGGGGCATTGGAATAGGAGGAGGGTTTAAATAGCCAATTTTGCATATGCTTAAGTTCAGCCATAAAGAGATGCACAATATTACCATATGCTAAGTGGCTTCTATAGCCTTTACAGAATATCACTGTCAAAATTACTCCCTTGTCTTTGTAGTAAGTTTTAACTCTCCAAATCAGGAGAGAATTCTCTTCTTCATCCACTCTGAAGATAATAAGAAACTGCCACAGAAACACAGATCCAAACAGCACTGTCTTTCCCGAGGGAATGTTTTACTCAGTTGTTAAACGTTCCCACCAGAAATCTTTTCCAAAGTCTTGAAACATATTTCATCTGACCCCTTCCCATTTTCCTACAGAAACAAAATTAATTGTTCCCTCAATGGCAGTTCCCTCACTTCTTTTAAAACTTTGTGAAGGAAATGTGGCTTTGTGCAAATTATTTTCATTCCTTGAACATCTATAATGAAAGAGTCTGTTTAATGTATTCATTGAAAGAATTATTTAAGCTCCAGTTCAGCCCTTCATTATTGCCGAGGATAAAAGAAACAAAAGGTGATTTGCACTTGAGAATTTGCAGCATGAAGTGTCTGTTAAACAAAACCAGCAGCAACCATCATCTTGAGCAGACACCAGGCCGGGACGGGGACGCGTCTATAAAGCATGCACACGCCTACCCTTGACCCATGGGGTTCTGACAAGGGAGGACGCCAACATGATTCCATCAGACAGAGTGACAAAAACCCTGGCTTAAAGAAAACACAAAAGCACACAGCAGCTCCGACATTCGCTGCTAAGCAACATTGTGCTGCTCCCCAGCCCCTACCCCCAACTGCCATGAAAAATAGAGTGAAGTGGAAGTTACTGACTGTGGGAAAGGGAGATGTACTCGGGATGGAGAGAAGCTGCAAACCCACTTGTTAAAGTGCTTCAATTAGAGCCAGTTGACCAGAGCTCCTAAGTAATTGCTACATGAAGGAGAAGGAACGTGCTCCAGAGGCCCCATGCGGCTCCTCTGAGCACACCCCTTATGAGGAACATGCCAATTGAGAGTCTTAAGATAATGAGTGTGCCCTGTGGCTCAGGCTGCACTTTCCTGCAGGGCAGCAGAGAGCCGATGGTGGTTAAACCCTCCAACTGTAAGCTTGTTTAACTCCAATCAATTCAACTTTGCTCAGGCTCAATGCTGCCCAGTTAGTGTTGCAGTGAAACTGCCACCTACAGACCCTCATCATCCTTATCATAGCTAATATTTACTGAGTCTCCACTGGATTCTAGAACCTAGACTAGTGCTTCATGCACAACAGCTCATTTAATCTTCAAAATCATACCCAAAGTAAGCATTACTCACCCAATATTGTAGACTAGAAAACTGATACTCAGAAAGATTAGGGTAAAAACTGGCTGGGCCAGGATTTGAACTCATGCCTATCCGATTCCAAAGCTTGGAATTTTTTAACACTCTTATGCACAGCACATACACATGGCCTGGGTTTGAGACCCATCTCTACAATTAAAAAAAAAAAATCTCTTTGTGATGTGACCTTGGTTGTGGTTTCTTGTTGAAGGCCATTCTTCTTTTGACAGAGGCAGGGAGATGTAGGTAAGTGCATAGATTCTAGGACTTCCTCATTTCAAATCTGTCTCTTACTAGCTGTGGAACTTTGGCAAGTTAGTTAACTTCTCTGTGCCTCAGTTTCCTCAGCTGCGCCTACTTCCTGCGTTGTTATGAGGCTGGGATGAATTGTTACATGAGAAGCTTTTAGAGGAGGACTTGGCCTATGTAGAAGGCACTCAATGAGTGTTGGCTATTATTGTTTACCTTATAGGAGTCTGGTGAAGAAGGGACATGTCATAACAAGGCACAGATGATCACTTCTGAAACTCACGGGGTTTTGAGGGAGAGCATACTGTACTACAAACAAGCACAGATTTTATAGAGAAAGTGGGACATGCCAGCATAAGCTCTTAGTCCTGTCATGTCATTGCTTTTGAAGTCTGATGGCTCTGAGCTGTGCCTGTGGATGGAGCCAATCAATTTGGAGTTGCTCAATCATCTTGCCGATTTTTTATGTTGCTGTTAAAACATCTGTTAGTCAAGAATTATTATACAAGAAGAGGGGAAGAGTGCCTGAGAACAAGAGGTTAAGTAACTCGCTCAGAGGTTAAATCAATAGTTAGACTAAACACAACCCATAATTCCCAATTCTCAATCCACTCCTCTTCCCCTGGAGTCATGCTCTTCTTTTGACTACATTCCTGGCAATATTGGAGAAGAGTCACTCACTCTTCAAATCATGGGGGGGAAAAAAATAAAACATCCACAAAAAAATATACCTGTTGCTTCAGAGAGTCAGAATGAACCAAAAGCCATTCACACTATTTTGTTATTTAATTTTATCATAGCCGGAAGAACTACTCATGTGGCCTCACAAACAAGACCAGTTTGGCTTTCTAAGGCAGTTCTTGCTCTCCCTGCCTCCCTCCCAAACAACTAGTGTGATTAAGAATTCCTGCCTAGGACCATGCTTGAGGACCCGACCTGCTTCTCAGGGTTATATAAAGCACCACAACAAGGAAAGTTAAGCAGGATTGCACCATTTGTGAGCATCCCAGATCGTGGAATAGTTAGTTGTGTTGGCAGCCAGCATCGCTGAAGTCAACTCTAGCAGCCTGTCAGGAGGAGGGGGACTGTGACATGAGAGAATGCTATAATTTTGCCTTCTAGGAGATGGAGGGGAGCTATGTCCTATAATGCTGCCACACCAAGGATTCACCATGGGTTTGCTAGACCCCCACCATGGATATCACTGCAGTTCTAGTTCAGAGAGGAAATAATAAAACAGGCCTATTCCAAGAGCCGGAGTCAGATGTCCAGACAAACTTTCGCTGAGAGACCAGAGGCCCAACCCCTCACCTAAAGCCAGTCCCTCCGTTTCTACAGTGGAGACTTAGAATATATGCCATCCATGGAGATCAAAGGAGGGAGAACAGGAGTTAGATGCAAGAGAATTTAAAAAAAAAATCTCTTGTACAGTTTTAAAGAAAAGAGAACACACATGTCATCATGGAAAAAGGAGCCTGGTTTAATTTCATTGTTGGCGTGGATGCAGAGAGATAGGAACACTCACACACTGCCGGTGGGACTGCAAACTAGTGCAACCTCTGTGGAAAGCAATATGGAGATACCTTAAAGAGATACTAGTAGAACTACAAGTAGAACTACAAGTAGAACTACCATTTGATCCAGCAATCCCATTACTAGGCATCTACCCGAAAGAACAAAAGACATTCTACAAAAAAGACATCTGCACTCGAATGTTTATAGCGGCAAAATTCACAATTGCAAAGATGTGGAAACAACCCAAGTGCCCATCAATACATGAGTGGATTAATAAACTGTGGTATATGTATACCATGGAGTACTACTCAGCTATAAGATACGATGGTGATATAGCACCTCTTGTATTTTCCTGGATAGAGCTGGAACCATTCTACTAAGTGAAGTATCCCAAGAATAGAAAAATAAGCACCACATGTACTCACCAGCAAATTGGTTTCACTGATCAACACCTAAGTGTACATACAGGAATAACAGTTATCGGGCATTGGGCAGATGGGAGCGGGGAAGAGAGGAGGGCTGTATACCCACATAATGAGTGTGATGCGCACCATCTGGGGCATGGACACGCTTGAAGCTCTGACTGGGGGCAGGGGCAAGGGCAATGTAACCTAAACATTTGTACTCCCAGAATATGCAGAAATAAAAAAAAGAAAAAAGAAAAAAATTGCAAATAACTCATTTTACTAACGCAAATAGCACAAACCTACAGCCTCCTCAAGTTCATTATTCCCTAAACATAGGAATAATCCCTTAAAATCCTTAGCTGCTGGCTACATGGATGAAGACAAAATAATCAGGGAGATATCTATCTAGGAAAAACACTTGCAAGATACATATATATACCTGGTTTAAAAACCTGGAACACATTTGGTTTTACTTGACAATTCTAAAACTGTAATAATTACAATTACATAATTCTTTTCGACTTACAGAGCAATATGAACACATATTACCTCATTTAATTTAATAGTTTTCGCCATATGCCCATGAGGCGAGTTCTACCACCCCATCTTACAGAGGAAGGGGAAGCTCAGAAGGTTTCAGTTGCTTGCTGAAGAACATGCAGCCAGAAAGGGGCACGGCAGGGACACAAACCTGACATTACAGCATTTCAAAACACAGCACCAAAGGTTTTGCATCATGACTTGCTGATAGTTGCTCCAGGGTGATCCCTACCTCGAGGGATCCTTCGCCTAACAACGAGAATGACTCTATCTAGATTCAGTTGAGTGAGTCTTAGGCCAAAGATGCCTCTCGCTTCAATGTTTCCCTTGCCATGTTTGGAAAAAGTTCTTGCTCTCCACCAATGGAGTTCTTAGCACCGTGGAATGAAGTGCTTTAAAATGGAACTTCTGGTTACTAAAAGGGCCTTTAATTAGTAAATAGATAGTGAAACAAAATACAGAACACTACAACTGTAGGCATTCCATCATTTCAGGTGGGAATTCTTTATAATTATTTTTTCTTCCACAGGGTTTTATTTTATACATTGTTTTAGCTTTCTCCAAAGTCATTATATAAATCCCAATGGAAAAATTCATCTATGGCAGAGCCATAAAATGTTTTCTTAAAAATTCCATCACCCACTTTATTACAGGACAGCAACTACAGAAAGACTTACTTAAGAGATTTAAGTTTAACCCCTGGGACTAATGGAGCCTGGACTTCCAATATTAGTCTATCAGAATAATTTCTTTAAATGTTTGTAAGATCCCTGTGTGTTTTACAAAGAGAAATAGTAAAGGCCCAAGGCTTTCACCAGTCCCAATTTAGCCTGAATAAAATTATAAACATACTTTTTTCTTCAAATATAATTATTTTAAAAATAAAATCATTTATGCTTTCATTTGTTTTTAAACTCACATTAATTTATTTTCTATTTAAAATGAGAAAAAATCTGCCAATAAAATAGAAAGAAAATCTAAGATTAGGCTGAACATCTCCAGCAACAACGGATTTTTCCCAGAAGCCAAGGCTACTGTCATTGCATGGACCAGTCTAGAAATTCCAGCCTCCCAGCTGGTGTCCCTCCCTCCATCTTCACATCCTTTAAAGCCATCCCCACACTTCAGCCACACTAGCCTTTTTCAAAGGCAGCCCTCTCCTGCGCTGCCTTGTTTAAATATGCCGATGGTTTCTGGTGACCCACAGTACACAAGGCCAACCACGGTGCAACCTAGCTGCTGCCCAAACACCTGTCTGCTTTCCTGCTTCGCAGCCTGTAATCTCACAGCCTCCTCCACCTAGAATGCCATTCCTTCTCTTTCTTATTTGTAGAGACAACTCAAAGTTGCACATAAATGTTACCCTCTCTGCAAAGCCTTTGCTGACTTCCACAAACAGAGGTGGTCCTTCTCTCTCGTGCCAAATGGGTGTGATTCTCTTGCCTACCTCTACTAAAGCACTTTACCTGTGCATTCTAGTACCTGCTTACACTTTTCTCTCCTAACATCCTATAATGTCAGGAGCCGTTTTTTGTATTCATATTATATGAATACAAAACCCCGTAGTCATGTTATTAATAATACCTACATGCAATGACTATAGTGTTTTCAGAGAATACAGCCTCCTATTGCCTAAAGGCACTTGGCTTCCATTCCTATCTATTCCAGTGCTTTCCAATGCTATATTGACTGCCCACACCAGAATACCCTGCGAGCAGTTATGAAGATGATTCCCAAGGCACACCTCTGACCTTACTCAGACTCTCTAACAGTGTTCCTTGGAAATACCTTTAACAGGTTTCCCAGCCAGGTTTGGGAATCACTATAACCTTTATTAACTCACCGAGTTTTGTAAATGCTCCCACTACCTTTTTCCACATCGGTATTACGTGCATGAGAGGCAGGCAGCAAGGGCCTGGGTTACAGAGTATGAGAGTTTGAATTCTGGATCATCCAAGTTACATGATCCTGAGCAAAGTAAATTAATCCATGCCTTGGATTTCTCATTTTAAATGAGGAATGCTGTACCTCTCAGGGGACTGTTTGCGAGGATTGAGTGAGAGGAATGCTATATAAAGCCCTCGGTATAGGACATGTTGCGTAGAGGGCTCTGTTTCTGTGTGAGCTATTATGGTGAAGTTGGCCTCTCCTTAGGAAGACAGGACCTCACATCCACACAGCAATTCTCAGAGGCATCTTAGGTGTGTGTGTGT
>RJWJ010007130.1:0-59132 GCA_004363605.1 Indri indri | reverse complement strand
GCTTCCCAGTGTGTCCCCAGCTTCTGCATGCAGTAGGTGCTCAGAAAATGCTTATGAAGCAGAAGATGAGTGAATGCTTCGTTTTTCCTACCTGGAGAAATGATTGCATCTCACTTCACTGGGCAGGTCTCCTTTGCATTTGTTGTTTAGTAAAAGATTTTATTTGTGGTTGAATGACAGTCCTTTCAGGAAAACGAGAAGAACTGGTTTAGAACCATTGTGAAACTCCATTTTAATAGCAGCAAGACAGGGCCCTGGCAACTTCAAAAAGGGCAATTAAGAAATTCTTGCTTGCTCAACAGAAAGAGCCATTTAGGTGGTTCCACGGGTTCCAAGGCACCCCAAAGTCTATGTAGTGTTCAACTCCTGATGAGTTCTTTTTAGCCTCTAAGGTAATTGGTAAAAGTGTTATTTATTAATATTGAGAGGGGTATTCGGGGTTGGTTTCGTCAAGTTGACAGCTGTTCCAGGTGCATCTGGAAACATCACCAAGAATAGAAGAAATTCAGCTGGGGAGGATGGGGTGGGGTGTGATTTCCAACATATCTTCTCTCCTTTGTCTGGTACTGGTGAGACAAGCAGGGTGCCATCCTTGCCCTCAAATGGCCCAGAGCGGGCATGGGAATGAATCATCGCAGTAACGTGTGGGAAGTGTGAACTCTGCTCCCTAGCCAGAAGAGCAGGAAGGGTCGAGAGAGCTGTGACTGGGAGAAGAGAGTCGGATGAGGAGGAGCCAGTCCACAGACCGGAGAAGGGTGTTCTGGGCAGTGGTTACTGAACATGCAGAGGCTCGAAGCACATGCAGTACGCATGGCAGCTACACGTCCTCCGTAGCTAGGGTGCATCTGTGCAGGGCACAGGTCCACGTGCAGTGGAGCTGGGGAGCCCCTATATCCCATGTCAGGGGAGCAGGTGCCACTCGGCCACCATTGATTGTTGCCATGGCGGAACGTGGGCCCAGTGTGGCCACAAATTCTGATTTTCCTTTTTTCTTTTGAAGAGAAGCTCTAAATATGGAATTTTATGTAAAACTTCTGAAATTGTAAATCATGACAACTAGTTGAATAAAAAAGTTAAATAAGGTAAAACCCCCAAAACTGCACTCCAGGCCACTAGCTTGTGAAACCTGTTTATTGGCTGGAGAGAAGCTAGGGTGAGAGGGACTCGGGCCCTGGGTCTGGCCTTGGCCATGCCCTGTCCAGCCTCCCCCCCGCCAGTGTTGGGAAGGAAGGTGGAGGGCTTGGCCTTCAGTTTCGAGGTGGAGTGCAGATGATCAAAGGGGAACTTTGATCTTCCTTGACCCTACTTTATTGTGATGCAGAAAGTGGGAGTTAAAAGAGGTTTAGGTTTTTGGGGTTTCTCCTTTTGATGCCTTTTTTTCCCCTTACTAAATCTGGTTGGGGAGTATGATGGATGATAGCTGAGGCTGGATCACCTCTTGGAACCTTTAACCTCCCCTTCCCCGGCCTGTGCCTGGCCTCGCACAGTCTGATCCCACGTAGAATGTCTCCCCTTTCCAGCCTCCTCCTTTTTTTCTTTGTTGAGGATCGGGGAGAGGCCAGATCAATGCACTCTTGGACCTAAACTGGCCATTGACGTAGACTTTTCTGCCTCACTAGCCAGTGAATGCTCTTCGTCCCCCTGGAGTAGGTGAATAAATCTTTTATTTAAGGTTCTTTGTTCTTAGATACACAACACAGAGCTATCCAATAGAAATGTCACACAAGCCACATGTATAACTTTAAGTTTTCTAATAGCCACATTGAAAAGGAAAAAGACACAGGTGAAATTTTAATAACATATTTAATCTAATTCATTATCTCTAAAATGTTATCAATTCAACGTGTAATCATAATAAAAATCCTTATTAAGGTATTATACGTTTTTAATTTTGTACGAAGTCTTCGACATCGGTGTGTATTTTCCTTGTGGCAGCCCATCCTCATGAAATGTGGATATTAGCCATGTTTCAAATGCTCAGTAGCCACAAGTGGTTTGTAGCAACCGTGTTAGACGGTGTGGCTGCCACAGGTGCACGTGAAGAAGTATGCAGATAGGAGACAGTGTGCAGGCCACCTATGAGTCAGTTAATGAAAAGGACATGCTTGATCATGCTTCCCGCCGCTCGAGGCTTGGTCAGCTCTCCATTCTCTCCCCGGCTCTGTCTGCTTCCCAGTCCCATCTCCCATCCTCCCTTCCCCGTGTCCTGCCAGGGCGGCCTTCTCTTCCTTCCTCAAACGTGCCCAGTGCCTCCTAGCCTCTGAGCACTCACACATTCTGTTCCCATTGCCCGGATTGTGCCCCCTCCCTCTTCTCCTCCCTTTGCTTGGTTTATGCCTAACCATTTTTCAGGTTAAATATCAGTTTCTCAGGGAGGCCCTTCCTTACCTCCCTGTCTCTGACTCCAGACTAGATTACGTTTTCCTATTTTATGCTGTCATGGGGGAAAGAGAGGGGTCTGTTCCTTCTCAGCACCTGCCACCATGATGGTTATCTAGTCATCCGTGAGATTGTCATTTAGTGTTTCTCTACCACATTAGATTGTGCGCTCCAAGGATGCACAGGCCGTGATGGCGTCGGTCACTCATTTTATGCGCAGTAGCTCTTATAGTGGCTGCAGAAAATAGATGGTCAGTAAACATGAAACGAATGATGCAGGGCTGAGATTCAGTCTTGTAGAGTAACCCAGGCCCGTGGGACCCCCAGAAGACCCAGACCCCTAACGGCGAGGCCAGGGCATCAGCCCCCTGTGGCCAGCGCTGGATCTCCCGCTTTGTCGTTGGCAGAGTCAGCCTCTCTCTGTCCCTCTCTTGACTGGTTTTCGGTTGCCTATAAATTATATTTTTGGTGGCTGTTAATAAAAATATAGGGCTGGGGGGAAAAAAAAGACTTCTCCTAATAGAATTTTATTAAATGGCACTAGTTTAAAAATGTCTCGTAAAAAGTTAATTAATTTGGGATTTGGGGATGAAAGGCGTGATATAAATGTCAGTTATTATTATTACAATTTCAACCTCACGCTTACGCTCTTGATCCAGCCCCTGATCTGGAGTCTCTCCCACTCCCAGGGACTGGCGGCTCCGCTGAAATGCCGGAGGCAGATTTGAGCTTTGGGGATCCGTCGGGGACAGAGAGGACCTAGCCAAGTTAGGCTGTCCTGCCTTTTCGTCTAGGATGATGCGAGGCCTTGCCCAAGAGCCAGCGCCAATGTCGGGGCGAGAGCTGTTGGGAGCAGATGGTCTTGGCACGCTGCCGAGCTCCCTGCTGAAGCAGCCAGGAACATCAGGGCCATGGGGCTTAGCCCGGTCACAGAGACCTGGGATGTTTGAGCTGCTGGGACTCCGAGATTGTAGCCCACTCTCGTTTTACAGACAGGGAAACTGAGTTTGGAGAGGGATGTTGGCTTGCCTAACCCAAGGTCACGCAGCAAGTTAATTAAATTTATGGAGAAAGAGGCAGTGAACGCAATTAGTGAAGTGGGGGAAGCCTTCAAAAAAGAAAGGGGTCAGGCAATTTATTGGTGACAAGTCTAGAAACTGTTTTCCAAGGAAGCGAGGAGTCCTGGGACTTCTCCTGAGTTCACAGAGACAGACAGTCCTTTACTCCTTGAAGACGTCCCACCTTCCTTCCCCTGATGGCAGACGCTGTACCTAGAGGGAGCTGTCAGGCCTGACCCAGTGTGTAATTACCAATGCGAGGTGGGGGGCAAGCTGGGATGTTAATCAGCGTCTCAGCCGAGGAGTGAGTATCTGCACGCTTCAGTTACCTCATCTCTGAAAAGGGTATGAAAATACCCCTTGGAGGGGTGCGGGGAGGACCAGGCAGAGGGAAGAGTGTGCGTTTATGCGCTGTAAGTGGCAGCGGGCAAGCTGGGCATCGCGGACTCTTGGACTCATCTGTGCTCGTGGAGCTGCAAGGGAGCCCAGTGGTCGGTTATTCCGGAGGCCCTTGCTGGCTGTCCGCTCTCTCTGCAGAACCCTGACAGGCGCCCATCTATTTCCAGTGCTGGGCTCACCCGCTTCTTCCCTGCGGCCCATTCTGTTTTCAGTGGTTCCAGGGAGGCCTCCTCCTGGGGGCCGCCTTGCTCTGTGTTGTGGACCGCATAGATGGCATCCCCCATCTCCCCTTCTCAGTGGACATCCGTTGCCGTCTAGAGCCACCATTGAAATCGCGTACACAATAG
Organism: Indri indri; assembly: GCA_004363605.1. Classification (NCBI taxonomy): domain Eukaryota; kingdom Metazoa; phylum Chordata; class Mammalia; order Primates; family Indriidae; genus Indri; species Indri indri. The sequence goes on along the minus strand of RJWJ010007130.1, from coordinate 54,949 downwards.
CACCCGCTTCGGAGGAGGGGCTGGGGGAAGGTTTGCAACATGAAGTAAAGATGCACACTGCCTTTTTGGCTCTCTTGACAAAGCATCTGTCCTGCGGCTTTTTAGTGAATCCTTCTCCACTGGTAGGTTGGGATTGTCCAGGGGATTTTGGAATCAGACAGCTGGATCTGAGCCTGGGCTCCTCTACTTGAGCAAGATACCTAATCTGAGTAATCCTTAGCTTCCTCACCTGGACAGTTGAGCTGCAGAATACCTGTTCCACAGCATTGCTGTAATGATTGGAACGGGTAATGTGCATAAAGTCCTTAGAACACTGCCGAACACACAGTGATGGTGGAAATAACTAGATACACTCAGGACATGCAACAACCGCCAAAGTCCAGCAGGGCTTGACACACAGACCCCTTCCGGAACCTTCCAGTTCCCACAGCCAGTGCCACCATCAGAGATTATTAAATGACTGTTGGACTGAACTGAACTGAATTGAGAGTTCTGGCCTGTGTTTTATGAAGCTCAGTGTTAGGCCCTCGGGAGGCCCCTTGGGACCTGGCCGTCCACGTCTCCCTGAGGCCGCACTGTCCCTGCTGTGGAGGCTTCTGAGCACGTTCAAGTTCTCAGCCTCTTAGAATGTGAACGCAGCCAATAATGGTCTCAACTAGAAAAACAAGTGCTGCAGCTCTATTGTTATGTTTTATTATAAATAAAATTTTTACTCTCCTCCCCTCCCCTTGTTCCTCCAAGGAAACCACAGCTGCCTGAGACTTTGAAGTCCTCTCAGTTGAAGGCCTGGGGAAACGGGAGGGAGAGGGGAGGTCCGGGCCACCCCTTCGGTCGCCATCTTGTCACTCTCGACAAAGAGCGTCAGAATGGCAGCTTGTTTTTCCCCCGGTCAGTGCGGAGCCGGGCAGCTCGCGTGGAAGGAGATGCTGCTGGCCTCTCCAGGAGCAGAGCGGCCTCCCCCGCCCCTCATCTTTATTGGATTTCAATGAGTCTTTCTGCTCTGGGTCATGCATGCAGGGGGACCTCATAAACGGAGCCGTGGAATTTTTGCTCCCTTTGTACTGAAGGCCTCAAGCACGCTCCATCGCCATTTTCCAACCCGGATGGGGAAGGCGCAGAGAACCCCGCAGCCTTGGTTTCTCCGAGGCGGCCCTGGGATCCAGGATGTGACGGTTCTGTTCATAGGCACAGGCCAGTCAGAAGGTGGGCCAGGAAAGAGCAGAGACGGCCTCTCCCACCACCGTGGCAGCAGAGTGGCCGTCTTCGCCGGGAAGTTCAAATCCTCACACTTTTCTGTGGAATGTATCAGGGCCTTAAAGAGAATTGCCGAAGCCGCAGGAATCACAGCTTTGCAGTCATTGGATCAGAGGAGGGATCAGAGGAGGCATGTGGCTGTGGGTGTTAGAAGGTTCTAGAAAGATTTGGGAGGTCCTCTCCAGCTGAAATGTTTTCGATCAAAACTTAGTTGATTAAAAGGTCACATGTAATTTCACCACACCCACCTGGTAACTGCCAGTTAAGGGCCTGTCCTGTGCCATCCATCCATCCACATACCTTCGAGTGCCCACCGTGTGCCAGCCTCCTGTGTTGGGGGGAGCAGATGGGAGTCCCTGGTGCTGTCCTGGCGGTTACAGAAGGCGGTGCCTGTAACAACACAGCTGTGCCCTCCTGCAGCTGAGGTGCGTACCCAGGGTTGGATCTGTTGATGGCATTATCTCTGTACTTACTGGCTTGGTAGGGGAAGCTTCCTGCTTTTCTGCATTTTGGATCAGGGAGGTCTCTGTGACCTCCTCTTTCTCCCCAAGAGGGGGAACTGAAGGACAGTGGGTAATTGATCTCTGCCTATTTTCTCAACCTCTAAGTGGCAGAACTAGAGCTGGGGTGCAGGCTTCCCAGTCAGCCGTCCAGATGTTGTGATTGGGTGAGATGGGTTGATGGAGGGGTGAGGCCACGTGGGGTGGCCACGATCACCCATGAGATTGCCTTGCTTTTTTTTTTTTTATTTTTTTTATTTTATTTTATTTTTTTTGAGACAGAGTCTCACTCTCTTGCCTGGGGTGAGTGCCGTGGCGTCAGCCTAGCTCACAGCAACCTCAAACTCCTGGGCTCGAGCAATCCTACTGTCTCAGCCTCCCGAGTAGCTGGGACTACAGGCATGCGCCGCCATGCCCGGCTAATTTTTTCTATATATATTTTTAGCTGTCCGATTAATTTCTTTCTATTTTTGGTAGAGACGGGGTCTTGCTCTTGCTCAGGCTGGTCTCGAACTCCTGAGCTCAGAACGATCTGCCCGCCTCGGCCTCCCAGAGTGCTAGGATTACAGGCGTGAGCCACCGCGCCCGGCCCTTGATTGCCTTGCTTTTGACTTTCGCACTGGAGCTTCATTTCTCCCACATGGAGGTGGCTGCTGGTTGTTACAAATTGCTGCCTGCATTTGGAAAAATATACTTGGGAAGTAGCATTTCTGTTGCAGCCCTCCATTGAGGACTGGATCTTCACAGTGGAAGTCCTGTAACTTAAGAGGTCAGTGGCAGGGATGGTCTCTGATGTGATGAGAACCTTTCTGTCCCCACCATCCCTCCAGACCCTTTCCCCTCCGTGGTCTGGAAACAGGAGTCATTTGTACAGTCCCTCAGAGGCATTTGGTTCTTCCTCATGGCCGGTTCCTCTGCATCTTCACCACAGCGTCGTCCAACTTGAGTGCCTCTGTTGTCGAGGTGCTCACTACCTCTCTATCAGACTTTTTCCCTGGAGGAGGATGTGCCTCTTCTTCCTGAGCTCAGAGTTGCCTTCCTTTGATTTATGTCCCCAGGGACCATGTGCTCACCACCCCGCCATAGTGAAGGGCAGGTCTCTGGTCCCACATGGCTCAGCTCTGTCAACCGCCACCACGCTGGCTCCGCCTGGGAAAATACTGCCCGCCGAAGTGTTAAGTGTGTCACCGCCAATAATAGTGCGAAGGCTCCGAATCTGAGGGCCTTTCTAGGATCGTTTCCTGATTAATTAGGTCACCATCTCCAAAATCAATTTCCAGTGAAGTCGCGCCGCCTGGTAGCTCCGTTCCCCGCCCAGCCGGGTGAGGGAGTTGGCACGAGAGGCAATTCCCCGGCCTCTGGCGTGGTTCAGGCCTCGTCTCTACCTGGGAAGAAAGTCACAGTACACATCTCTTCCGTGATTATCCTGACTTTTTATTTTATCTGCCCCCCTCAAATCTTCCATTAAACCCCCATAGATCCTGCTTCAAACAGGCAATTAGACTAACAACGTAATTATATCCCTCGATGCTAATTGTAACTGGTTTAGGGGAAAAACAAAGAGAAAGAGGCTTCAAAATCTCTGGAAACTAAGAGCAGCGGTTCTAATTTCCAGGTATTTCTCTTCCCTGTGTGTTTCTTTGAGAGCCCTGGTTGCCGGCTGGCTGGCGTCTCGTCGGCGTGGCTTACCTTTGGCTCAGACACCATGAGGACAACCTCCCTCCTGTCTCTCCTGAACATGCGCCGGTGGACGCCCCATCCCTGCCCTTCCGTGGCTTCCTGCCTCTGCTGGCTCTGACTGTCTCAACTCCTTTCGCCCTGTTAGAGGAGTTGCAGGTGCTGGAGGAAATGGCATTTCTTCCCGCTCATGCTGGCACTTCATCATCCCCAGTCACCATGGGTTGGATGATCCATGTGATTCTCCCTCAGGGGGATTGAGGGAGGCTGGGCAGAGCTGGACCTGGTCCCAGGGTTTGAGCCCAGGGTTGTGTGACAAGGATGCTGGAGGGAGACATCTCCTGCTGCCCTCCTGTTCTCAGTGTTTTCCAAGTCTCTTCCTGGGCTAGGCCTGCGCCCGGTCCCTGTCTCTGGGCTGCCCTCAGCCTGGGGAAGGAGGCAGGCGGGTTGTTGAGCTGTGGGACCACTGCGAAGAGTGTACATCAGCGGGGACCCAACCCTGCCTTGGGTGGCAGGGTGAGATGGGAGGTGGAACAGGGTAGGGTGGGCATGTCTGAGAGGTTTCCTGGTGGAAGACGTGAAATATGGGGAGGAGAGCTAGCCAGGCGGTGGGCGTGGGAGCAGGTCCAGGAGCCCTGGTGTGGCTGGAGCATCAGGGGTGAGGATGGCCGTGGTGGGGGCTGAGGCTGGAGCAGGGCAGGGGCCATGTCACAGAGGAGGAGGAGGAGGAGTGTGGTTTTCACCTAGGTGGGAAAAGGGAGTCAGGGAAGTAAAGGTTTAAGCAGGGGGATTACAGAGTCAGACGTATGTCTCAGAAAGACCGAACAGGCTGCAGGTGGAGGTCGTTGGGTGGGAGGGGCCTTGAATAGAAGCTAGAAGTCTTGTTAGGAGGCTTTTGAAAAAGCCTAGGTGGTTTTTCATGAGTAACTACCTTCCATGATGGGGCTGGACTAGCTGTGTGATTTGGAGGTGGTTGCTTAACCTCTCTGAGCCTCCCTTTCCTCACCAGATCAAAGTGAGGGTATTCATATTTACCTTTCCATGATGTAGGGGGCATATCAGAAATAAGGTCTGTAAAGGTTCATGCTCAGTGTTTGTCGTAGAGTAGGCTTCAAAGCAGTATTTCTGAAAAGGGAGCTTATATCAGGATGGCTTGGGGCACTTTTTCCAAAATACACATACCCCTCTCTCATCAACACCAGCATTTCCAGAGGAGGGGCACTCAGGCAGTTATATGTTGTTGGGTCTCTTGGGTACATGGTGGCTTTTCGGTTTTCGTGACGTCACCCGTCTTGGAGTCGTGTTCCAAACCTTGGCCTCATGCCTCAGGAGAACAACTGTGGTTCTGCGCCATCTTCCTTTCCTCAGAAACAAGGTTTCCCAACTGGATGATCGAACGTGCTGACATGTTTCCCTTTGGGCAGATGTAACTCAAGTTGCCACTTTGAAGCCTGGGATGGAGACTTGATCATCTTTCAGACGTCGATGTGCTTGGCGCCCTACTGTCTTTCAGTATCCGCCTTCAGGCTTCTGTGGCACCCAGACTGGGCCGTAACAGTGCCCGGTAGGTATTCCAGCCCTGGGTTGGCCATCAGTTATGTGGACAGGGCGTTTCATTAAAATTTCCATTAACTGTTTTTTTCCTTTTTTAAGCCAGTGAACAATTTATAGATTCATTAACTTTTTACTACACGTGTGAAGCCAGGAAGAAGGGAATAAAGGAAATGAAATATTTGGTCCACAGCATTTCACTAAAAGATGGTGGCCCTTAAATATGGAGGACAAAAGCTGGATCATTAGGGCTGGTCTGAAGAAGTGTTTAGCAAGCACTGGGATCTTCCAGAAGGATCCAGAACTGGAATATCCTGGCAAGGAACACTGCCTCTTTCCCCACCCCTTCCCTACACACCAGGTGGCTGATCTGTCTTTTCGCTCAACACTATTGTGTTTTTTTGTTTTTTCACCAGGTAGCTGTCTGCCCTCTGACAATAGCCTCATTCTCACAGGGGGCTTTACCACTTTGGGGCAAACTCTGACCATGACCCTGAATGTATTTCCTTGTGTTGAGGTGAAGTCTGACTCCCTGTGTCTCTCTCATTTCATTTCCTTTGGGGAGGGATGGCATGATGGTTGAGTGCCTGGGATTTGGGGCCACATGAGCTTGGTTTCAAATAATGGTCCTTTTGCTTGCTGGCTGTGTGGTTTCCAACAGGTGACTTCCCCAACTCTCTGAGCCTCAGTTTTTTTATCTATAAAATCCCAGTAGTTGCAGGAACTCTGGGAAGTCCCAAGAACGTGGCAGTGGTATTCTTCATCAGACAGTTAAGTGGTGAGGATAAAATGAAATGGTTTACTAAAGATGCCTGACCCACATTCACTTTCCAGACTGTGCCGTGCGGTTGGACTGCTCAGCTACAAATGTTCTCAATTGAATTCATTTCCCTAAAACAGCAAGTCACGTCTCAGGACATCAGTTTCCCCAGTTGTAAAGTAGATGAATAATCCCTAGTTAATGAGGATGTTGGATGAGATCAAACACATTTAATGAGCCTTTTAGAGTTGCTGGCACATAATAGTATCTTAATACATAATAGCAGTCATATATCTATTGTGGTTGCAACTACATACAGTGTAAAAGCTCCACTCCCAGGGTCTACTATATTAAAAAGGCAATAGGCTTAAAGATTACTTCCCCCAAGAGCCCCTTAGAAAGAGAAAATCTCCATGCTTAAAGGTATTATGAGGTCATCTTGTTCAGCTCCCAGGTGGAGCTTGAATGCCCTGAGTGTTGAACTTCCCACTGGCTGAGTGTGTACCTAGGCCCGTCCTGAGGATAGATGGTAGATGCAGGTCTTTGTACAGTCATGGGTCTTCAATCTGGACTAGGGTGGAACCCCAGGAAATCACATTGTCCAGATACCTGCCTTTGTGGATGTATAGCTTGAGTATTTCAGAGTATAATGAGTTTGCCCTCAAAAGTAGTAATAATGGAAAGCTAAGCAGGAAAGAGGAAAAAAAATTATCCATTAGTGAGCCATCCAGGACAAGAGCTTTTGGGGGTGCTGTATGTGTGTGCGTAGTTGTTTGTTTATATAAACTTTATATAGAGTGGTATATATAGTTTTGATTCTGTTCTTGTCACTTCAGTTTAGTACGTATTTTTTATGAAGCTTTGCACCATTCGTGGACATCCACTCTAATGGCTTTGAAAGTAGTATTTAGGTTGTTGTGCATATTGGTCGTTCCCAGATTTGTATTATAAATAATGCAGTGGACATCTTTGTGCATGAAAAGTTCTCCTTCTTTTTGTACAATATTTATAGAATTTGTTCCCCAAAGTGGAACCACCAGGCCGAGGGCTGTGGGAGTTGGTAAGGCTGTTGTGGCAGAGCCGAGTTAGGGTGAGAGAAAGGTGCAGTGGGTGTGAGAGCGGAGGGCACACAGCTGCTTTGGAGATTCTTGTACAAGAACCCCTGTGGGGGGCGGGGGTTAGGGTTGACATGGCAGCGTGACCATAGCGCTGCCTCCTCATCCTCTGTATTGGCTGAGGTTGGTACCCGCTGACTCGTTTTATTTGTCTAAAGACTTTGGGCCAAAGAGTTGGTGAGTGAGTTGGTGGCTGGAATATTAATTTTCGCATGCTCGGCCAGCAGAACATATTTGGTGCCCGTGATCGTAGAGTCCCCTGCTGGACCCGACAAAGGAGGATAAGGCTAACACCGTGAAAGGGGCTTACAAGTTGTGTTCAGGCGCGTGATGTGCATGTTACTTCCACTTCCAAGCCTTTATTTTCCCTCCGTACAACAGGTCTTCTGGCTCAAAAGGCTGTGTACATCCATGAGAAAGTCCTGTATTTCATACACTGAAGGCATTCAGCAATAAAGTCAGTCCAGACAGGAGATTCAAGCGTAGCTTTGAAGAAAGTGGTGGTGCTTGCCTGGTACAAGGGCGGTCAGTGCCTTGGGTAGACTTCTGAGAATCATACAAGGTTTTCATATGTCATGAGCCATGTAATTTTCTGTAATTTCCCAGTTTGAATTAAATGTGTGCATTTTCCATCTTCTTCTGCATTGGCTGTGAAGTTTGCTAACTGTCGGTGTTGGGATGGGTTGACTTTTTGAAGTAGGTTCAGTGGTGGTGGAGAAGTAATAAGGATGGTAACGATGAAGATGATGGTTGAAAGAAAAGCAAGACGTGAGATCTTGGGTAGGGAAGGAGCTTGGTATTTGTCTTGGAAGAAGACATGGGTGTGAATCTCAGCCCTGCCCGCAGCTATGCGTCTTTTGGGCAAAGTCACTTAACCTCTGCTTCCTCCTCTCTGGAATGGAAACCATGAGTTCTGCGTTGTGAAGAATTAAATAAAGTAATGGGTGTAAAAGTCCTGCCAGTCACTAAACAAATGTATGTGGGGCATTGATAGATATGGTATGTTATTCTATCACCTCACCCCAGACTCAGGCTTCCGGGAACCCGAGTCGTCTTCCCCTTTAAGGATGCTGTGTAGACACTGTGTGCTGGGCTGTCTGGTGGGCACTGGGAGTCCAGAGGCACGGCCCCTGCCCGGGGAAGATGGATGGTCCAGCTGGGAAGACAGGTCATAAAAAGATGACTGAGTATACCAGCTGGTTGATCAATATCGTCTGAATGGCCCAGGCAATAAGTGCTTTAAGAAAACAGGGGAGGCAGGTCGCCCCTGTGGCCTGGGAATGGAGCCCTGAAGGAAGGGGAAGGGCCCTTTCTTTCTTTGCAGAGTGTAGTTAAATCAAGCTGTTAGCAACAACCAAGACAAAGAGGTTCTCGGGGTTGAGTCTGTGTGGGGTAGGAATGCTTCTGCATTTTGTAATACTGTTCAAAAAACAACAGAAGGTTCCAGTGTGCATCTGGAGTGGTCTTGACGGTGGAAAGTTCTGAGGCCCTAGGAGTGGGTTTCTCCCAGCCCAGCTGTCTTCAGACTTTGGTACCCAGAGCTTCTGCTCCTGGTCTCCATAGGTCTGGGCAAGGGATGCTTCTAGAGTGTCCACTGGGTGCTTGAGTCTTCTTAGGTGATGGGTATTCTGTCAATAATAGGTTCTCAGCAAAAGCTGGAAGTACAGTATGCTCAGGGGCCATGCAAGCATCTGGCATGTTGGGGGACTGGGCTAGGTGGCCAGGCTTCCATTCTTGAGCTTTCGGTGTCCTTTAAATTCTGAGCTGCAATTCCGCTAGGTAGTGCAGAGGATGGTGCAGTTCAAGACAAGACAGCCTTTGCCCATGAGGAAGCTGGAGTCCAGATGGGAGAGCGGCACTCAGGTGCACTCCTTGGTTAGCTGTACAGGACAGCGTCATCAAGCACCTCTGCCCTCCTGGAGTTTCCCATCCAAGCTGATCTGTTGGTGACCTCAGTGACATCTCCTCCTTTTCCCTGCTATGCTCTGCACTGCGAGGAACTGCATTTCGTAGGTGCCCTTGCTCTCTGGCCATCAGTTTAGCCGGTAGGATGCTCAGCAGGAGATGGGCATGAGAGAACGAAGGAGAGGCCTGGTGTATTTCTACCCCCTCGTTCTCTGCCTCTGGTGGTGGTTTCTGTGTAGCTCCCGCCCCTCCCTCTGTGGTCCATGCCCAGTGGGCAGCCCTCGCCATAATTTTACCTCTTGCTGGACAGCCCCAACTTCTTATCACACTGTTTTTTCCCTTTTATCTTTGCAGGCCTATAGGTGGTAGCAGAAGCCTCCTCATAGGCTAATCACCGGTTACCTCTCTGTCTCATGTTTGGCTTTTCAGGTTTCATTACCTGTATTCTCAGATCCCTGTATTAAATTGTCTCTATTTAAAAGACCTAGAGTGACTTTTGTTTTTGCTGGCCCAGGCCCTGAAGGACATCTCCAAAATCAGACCCCTTAGAGTGTTTGGCTGTCACGCCCCCGAATAATCCTGTGGAAGCCATTGTAAGCTCATGGCTGCCCTAACGAATTCAGGGCACCAGATTTTTTTTTTCCCTCTTGCAAAGAAAACAAAATTGTAGAATAATTTCAAAATAGTCTGGCTGTCTTGATTTCTCAGCTGGCGCCCATTGGCATGTGTTAAATTTCTTCCTGGGCCTCTCATTTTGTTGGAAAATGAGTGACTCCTTCCTATCTAACTGTGAGAGGAACTTTTGATTTTGAAAAAATTTATGCAGTTCTCCGCCTCCCCCTATTTGCCTGGGCTGTTGATCTTGTGATATATTTATAGAGATTGTGGTTGGCTGACCAAGAGTTATTTTGCAATAGGAATTTGTAAGATTTCTACTTTGAGCATGTGTTCCAGACTTTTCTTTCTTAAAAAAAAAAAAAAAACTTTCTTAGAACATCTACTTTGCCCTTCTGTAATTATTTCTCTTTTGCAACAAAAGTAAGCCCTGTGCTTTGAGCGTATTTTTTTCTGTGTGTGTATCTTTTGTCGCTGGTCTTCTCTCTTCTTTGATGTCTCTTTTTACTTCAAATTTTAAAAGGCCATAACCTCTTCCTTCGTGCAGGAATGTTTTTGCAAGGGAGAACTTGGGAAGAAGAGTGCTTTAAGGGTCAGGAACTCAGTGTCTCTGTCTGTTAAAGGAAGGTTTTGGACTAGATTGGAGGGGGCACGCATGCTACCCTGCCCAGCTTTACTACACTCACTACAGACATCAATAATCAACCACAGCACTCTTTCTCGCTGAGTTTTGATGTAACCCCAGAATCCTTCTTAACACATTTTCCCAGGCAGCCACTATTAATTGCTTAGAACAGGCCATTCTTGGACTAGATGATTCCCTAGACCCCATTCACCACCATGGTTCTCTAAGTATTGGCACAATGATTCCTGTATGTTTTAAACCAATGGACCTTTATTAAGCCCTAGCCCTGGGTACTGTGTAGCCGTGGAGGAGCTCAAAAAAGCAAGCCACCCTCATGGAATCTCCAGTTTGGTTGGGAGCAAGGTTGCAAAGAGTGGTGATGTTCTCAGGTGTGCTCAGGCATGTCTTTAGTGCTCTAGGATGTTGTCCTCGTGGTCAGGGAAGACATCCTGGAGGTAGTTAGAGTAGACTGTATTCTAGGCAATGAGACAGCATGTTTCTAAACTAGGAGGGTCCTGAGAGTCCTTCTGTCCAAAATTCTCTGATTTTTAGCTAGGGAAACTGAGACTCAGAGGAAAAAGAGACTTGCCTGAATTTTAATAAATGATAATTATATAGCTAAGGTTTATTATTGATGAATCATTTTAGTAAAAGATAACTATATAGGGAATATTTCTGTAGCACTTACTATGCACCAGGCATTGTTCTGAGAGCTTTGTGTATATTAACTGATTTGGACCCCAGTAACCTTGTGAGGTGAGTACTGTTATCATCCCCACTTGATAGATGAGGAAACTGAGTCACAGAGGTTAAATCACTTACCCACTGTCACACAGCTTGTAAGTGGTAGAGCCAGGATTTGAACCCAGCCCATCTGCCTGCAGGTTCTATGTGGGGAACTGCCATGCCAAATAAATTGTGATCAGAATAAGTTTGGCTTCTCTTTTTTAATGTATTAATTTTACTTACCACCATCAATGTAATCACAATGACATCATCCAGATCTGTAGCTCATGTAGTATACTGTTAGCACTAGCTGAGGTTTCAGACTTCGTATCGTTTCATCCACCCAGCAGACATGTGACCGGGGGTGCGGGGGGAAATATCTCTATTTTACACCGTAGGAAACTGAGGCTCAAAGATGTGATGTGACTTGAGCAAGGTCACAGAACTACTTAGTGGCCCAGGCAGAATTTGAATCGGGGTCTGCCTGGCTCCAAATTTCAGAGTTGGAAGGTTTCTGAGAGACCGTCAGTCCCCTGAGGGCTAGAAACTGCCTCTTCCAGCACGTCAGAAGAAGGCCTGGGGCTAGTGTGGGTCTCCAGGAGGGTGAGGCTCTCGGGCATGCAGACGGTACCTTGGTCCTAGCAAAGGAGGCTCGAGCCTTCAGTCCCCTTGAGGAGATCTGAGGAGAGCCTCTTCCCCTGCCGCCTTACTTAAAAATACCTAAGACGGCGACTTAAAACCCCGTGACCCACTTTTGAGTTCACCCCATTTGGAGTTTGTGACCCTTTGTATTTATAATGTTTTCTTCCCCATGAAGCAAAAAAGTTTTCTTTTTTTGTGGAACCCACCCCCACTTCCTGCTGATCTGAAGTGAATATTTATCACATATTTAATGAGTAATCTGAGTCTTGGCTTGGTGAGGCTGTACCAGGACGTGGTTTATGGCTGATCTGGTTTTAACTCGCTCCAGGCGGTTTTCCCTGGAGTTTTCTGTAAAATCATAAACCTGGAGAGAGAATTTTTGCGGAATCCAGTCACATGACTTGCTCTTTTGTAAATTGAGAGATTAACTGTGTGACTGTAAAGAACTGAGATGCGTTTCTTTTTTAAAAAAAAAACAGGCAGAGCAGCGTTTATGTACCCGGAGGAGCGTGTCCACTCTGAGAGACAGAGAAAGTCACTCTCCAAGGTCACTCACCTTGCTGGTCTTGCAGGCAGGTCTTGCAGAGGGTTCGAACATGTGGACTTGGACTGGGAGCAGGTCCCAGATGGTCCCTGCACTCGGCGAGCCTCTGAGTCCTCCCCTGAACAAGGGGGCTGGTGAGGTCCCCACCTCTTTGGGTCGTTGAGGACATTAAATGAGATGGTGTGTGCCACGCCCTGAGCCAGGGCTGGCATACAGGAGGAGCTCGGTACATGCTGGCTGCTCCTGGATTGCTGATATTAATATTATCCTCATTTGACACCCTTATTGCTGAATTCATAATCCTGGCTGGCACTGTGTAGCTGGGAAGGCCCCGTTCCAAGCATGCCTAGCTCTCACTTTACCCTCACAACTAGGATCACCCCCATTTTACAGGGCAAGGAACTAAGGCCCTGAGAGGTCATCACTTGTCCAAGGTCCCACTAGCAAGTGGCGCAGTTTGTGCCTAGGCTAACTCCCAATGACAGCCACCCCTGTTACTGCTGCTGGCTTCTTTCTTTCTGGTGTAGTCCCGGAGTCTGAGGGCTTTTTGACTGCTGGTCCCCAGGAGGGAGACCCAGCCTCACCCTGCCTTAGCTCAGACCTCAGCTGACCCTCCCTGGACTTTGACATCAGCTGCTTAAATGGCCTCAGTGCCGCTGTTATCACCCCTGCCGGCAGCCCTTTTGAAGGCAGGGTTCTGACTGTTACCCCCCCTGCCTGAAGCCCCTGATGGTAAGCGAAGGGTATGCGGGAGTTCCTTACTGTCTCTAAGAAGCTCTTTTGTACTTGTAAAATTACTTCAATATTAAAAGATAAAAAAAAAACCAAACCAAACACAACACCTCACTGGGCCTGATCCAGGAAAAACCTCATCTTTTTGAAGCAGAATTTAGAACTGTTTCTGATCCAGCCCAGCTGGGGGAATAGAATGAACACACATGAAACAACCAAAAGCTGTCGTAGCACCCTTTGGGTTCATGCGGGCCCCAGCCATGGTGGCACTGGTGCCCTGGAGTTGGAACCAGGCTGTGTTATGGCTGGGGAGCCCCCGTAGGCCGTGCAGGGGAAGCTGCTCTGCACTTCTCTGAATCCAGGATTCCCCCTTCTTCAAAGTTTGTGACCCAGGCCCCAGGTTTGCAGCTGAATTTTTGTTTTACTTCCATCCCTCCCAGGTGCCCAGGTCTGTGCATGGAGGAGACCAGGCACTCTGCACACAGTCTAAGACTGGCAGAGGCTTCTCAATAGCTGCAGCAGTTTATTTGAAACAACAACAACAAAAATACCTGTGCCATTCGCTGAGTGTCGCGCTGGGTGTTTTCCTCACGTTACCCCTGTTGGTCCTTGCCGCTCCCCATGGCTCTCAGTCCTGGAGCTTTCTCTTCTCCTCCGCCTTCCCCAAACACCATCCTCTCTTCCCTGGAAAAGGACAGTGGCCTTTTGGATGGCTACTGCTGCTAGTTTGCATACTGCAGCCAGCAGTTGCTTTAAGGGTGCACGTGCCTTCCAGGGCTGCCATAAGCCTCCCTTGGCCTAACTTACAGGTACGTGCTAATTCCTGACTGTTGGCGATAGTGACAAAGACAGTGATGATGATGACAGTACTAAGGTCTGGATGCAGTCTGCATGGCTGCCTACCAGAGAGAGGAGAAGAACCCACCCATACCCGGAGACTCACAGGAAGCAGCCTAGGCCTGTGCTGGTTCCATTCCGAGGAAGCCTGATTTATTTCTTGACACTTGACCTCAGAGAGCAAGGGCTATTGGGGAGGGTGGAAGGGCTTTGGAACAGAGAAGGATGACGAACTTGGTCATTTCCCCTAGCTTTTCCTTGCAGTTGGAAACTTGGCCTCTGGGGCCTCCCTCAGGGAGGCTGCCTGGACCTGGTTTGGGGACGGTCCCCCGTTTCTGTTCTGTGGAGCACTGTGGCCACCCCACAGCAAAATAAAAGGCGGAGGAGGGAACTCAAACCACTGTTCCTTCCCCTGCAGAGCTGGAAGCTGCCGAGTCCAGATGGAGGTGTGAGCTTTGGCCTGGGGGTCTAGTCGGGGACTCCCTGTGTGAGCCTGGGCATATTGGGTGGGCTGGTCCTCCCCTCCAGAGGCGAAGCCGGGAGGCTGCAGCCCAGCCAGGCTCTGTGACCCAGGCCTCCCAGCTGGGCAAGGTGGTGCCTTTCTCCTTGCTGCCCTGTGCAAGGTGGGTGTTGCTCCCTGGCACCCAGCCTGTGTTAGCTTCACTTGCATCTAGATTTTATGTCCCTGCGATTGAGGGTGAGCTCTGTGCGCCCTGTTCCAGGGCCCTGTATTCTGTTCCCGTTGTCAAAGATGCTCAGGAACCTGGACCTTTTCCTTTGAGCACACATCTCAGTCGGTAATTATAAATTGATAGCTCGAAGTCACTAAGTAGTCACCGCGTGTCCCATCCACTGTTCTGGTTGCTGTTTTGTCCCCAGTAACTTTCCTGGGGCCCAGCACATAGTAGGCACTAACTTAGGCAGTAACAGTGGTATTGGAGTGGATGAATGAGCCATGTCTGGTTCATCTTAGTGTCAGTCCTCTTGAAGGATTAACTTTATTACTGTTTATGGAAAAATGGCACACACCCATGTGAGCTCCAGTTCTTTTAGCCCAGGGGTCTTCTCTGGCAGCCTCTGCCCACCCCTCAAGCCTGGAAGCCAGGGCAGTCAGTGGCTTTGAGTAACTGCGTTCAGTTGGGAAAGAAAACACAAAATTAAATACCAAATACCACGTGTTAGAAATGTATCACTGAATACACTCTAAGAGGCAAGGTCTAATTAGAAAATTTGTCATATACTTAGTTTCCTGGAAACAGGATCCTCTTTATAACTTGCAACGCTGTTGTTTGGCACTGGCCCGGTCACCCTGAAACGGTGTTTTTCAGGAACACCTGGTAAATAAATGCTGGAACGGTCTGTGCCCGAGTTGGGGCCCAGCAGTTAGATAGGAAAACGGTCCATGCACATCGTCTGGGGCCAGGTTTGATTCTTTGGCCCTTGAGACGAACGGCAGGTGTGTAGAGGAAATGGCCATGGACTTGGGGTAAGAAGACGTGTGAGCTCTGGCCAAGCCACCAGCCAGCTGTGTGACCTTGGGTGGGTCACTTGGCCCCTTTGGGTGCTTGGTTAGTTGTTGGTTGAAGGGGACCGTTACACTGCTGTGTCTCCTCTGCAGGTGGATCCCGTTCACGGAGCCATCCATAGAGTGCTGGGCCCACAGTTAATATTCTCATGTACCGGAGAGATGCGGTTCTGTTTTTCTTGATGCTAAGGCCCAGGATTTTTGGAATCTTCCTAGACTCTTTCTCTCCTACCCTACATTCGATTTTATCGGCAAGTCCGTTGGTTCTGCCTTCCAGTATATTCAGAGCCCCACCCGTCCCCACCACCTGGACTGCTGCAGTAGCCTCGCTGGCCTCCTGCTTCCACCTGAGCCTCACGGTCTATTTTCAACAGCAGTCAGAATGATCTTTCTAAAATGGAAGTCAAATTATGTCACTTTGCCAAAACCTTCCATGGCTCCCCAGAGGAAAAGCCAAGGCTGTTCAGCGGCCCGCCGGGCCCTGCACAAGCCGACCTCTTATTACTTCTCCTCTGGTCCTCACTCACCCCGCCCCAGATACGCTGGCATGCTTGCCATTCGCTCCTGCCCAGAGGTCTTGGCCCTGGCTGTTCACTGTTCCCTGACACCACAGGGCCAACTCTCTCACCTCCTAGTGTTCTCCCATTGGTGCCTACTCTGACCACCCTATTTAAAAACTGCAACCTACAGCTCCTCCCTTGTCCCCAGCGTGCCTGACCACCCCTGTCCTTCTCTGTCCCACCCCTCCCATAGATCTGGCTACTTCAAGCATGCTGTGTGTTTTACTTTTTATCACCGCTAATGTTACCGTCTCCCCCCACTCGAATGTATGTCCCCAACTGCCTGGAACCATGCCTGGCTCCGTTCATAGACGGAGCTCGATAAATTGGTGTTGCATGAGTGAATGACTTCTCCTTATTTGAATCTTGTGATTCTGGGGGACAAAAAGATGTTAAATTTTAGGGATCCACTGGCCGTTGGAAGGGAAAAAGAACTGCAAATGAAGCTTGAGTTGTTTCATAGCCACTGACCTTCATACGTATTCGGGGATGGCGCCTCCTGCGGGCCTCCAGGTTGAACGCACGTTGTTGCACCCACTGCTGAGGTCGCACATCTTCCTGCAGGGTTAGTTGTACCAGTTGGTCATTTAAAACAATTTTTATATTTGAATTAACATACATATGTATGAAAGACACACGTATTTTGGTGTAATATGCATTTGGTACTTGTGAATATAACAGTCAAATGAATTGATATGAATTAGTAAACTGACAAGACTTTAAAAGGCATTCGGGCACGCAGAGAACTTCCCTTTTCTCTCCAGGTTCAGGTTCACGCTTCCCCTCCATAAGGGTGCAGAGAAGCCCAGGAAGTACTGATCCCTGGGGGTTTGGAATTGCCCCCAGTGGATTTGAGGCTGTGCACCCAGCGCCCAGCACAGTGCTCGACACATAGTAGGTTTTCAAGAAATATCTGCTGAGTGAATAAAGGAGTGATTGATTATTTAAGACCAATTGATATATTTCATCCAAGTACAATTGCCAAGACCGTTCATCATTCATCTAAGCAACCTCATTATCAGTATTTCCTGAGGAATAATCATAATTGACGGATTCAACTATATTTGCTGAATATTTGCCCCGTGCCAGACCCTGAGCTGGGTACAGGAGACATGGTCAGATAGAGATGTGGTCTTTGCCCAGGAGGGACAGTGCACACAGCCTGGGCGGTGACAGCCACTCCAGGAACTGTGGTCCCAGTCCCATATCGTTGGTGGGAGGCACTGATGGCTCTGCGTTAGCGGGGTTGGTAGAACAATGAACAGGGACAAATTAAATCTAGTGGGGGGAGGGAGGAGCCATTCAATTCTCCAGAGAGGAAGAGATTTTTGAGTTGTGGTGGGGGAGGGAAAAGGCAGGATCCTAATTATACCACCTCGGAAATGTGCTGTGCCGGGTCCATCCTGGGCTTGACTGGCTGAGGCGCCATCTTGGAAATGCCCCCTCCAAGATGGTGGCCCCCTCCGTCCTCACAGAGCTGGGGGGACCGTGAGGCCCCCATGTTTGCGGTGGCACCTTAGCCTCCCTGAGCCTCTGGCTCAGCTCTTATCTAAGAAAGGCATTTCATTCTTCGAGATCAGGCAGCCAGGACCCAAGGAGCTGTTTTTCCTCCATTGTGCAAGCATGACAAATCATTAATTTTTGATTGATTTGCTTAGAATTATGGGCGCCCCAGCATTCTTTCCGCCGCTGAACAGCTGTATAACAAATGAATATATCAGTGTGCACAAAAGATTGGAGATCTAAGAGAAGCAATTACATTGGCCACCCTCCCCCACCCTCACCCCTTCCCGGGCAATGAAGGGAGGAAATTTTTACCAGAAATTCCTCAAGTGGCTTAAAAAAAAAAATGCCTTTTTATAATTGAATTAAATCTTTATCTCTTCATCTTTTGCAGCAGGTTTCCAAACATACACCAGTTCCCCCATGTGCTTGGGTTTTCTACCCATCCAGGAGGAATCTTTAATAATGAAATTTCAACTTGTAAATTAAAGCCAAAATGAAAAAAAGGAAAAAAAGAAAAGAGCAAATTCCACCCCACCTTTTTGCCTTTTTTTTTTTTTGGTCGCTGCTATTCCTTTAAGATTTTGGAACCATACCAGTGCACTAAATGTGACCTCCATAACTTTTAAATTAAGAATTTATGCTGGCTTGAAATTTATGAAATATTTCAGCATGAAAGAAAGCCTTTTTCCCTCAGGAAAATTGAGCAATAAATCACAGCACTGTGGATTTACTGCCCTAGAGCCAGCGAGAGATAGGATTTTTTTTTTTTTTTTTGCTTCATTCTGAAAAAAAAAAAATGTAATCATATAAGACAGCTTAGCTGCTATCCTCCCACTCTCTAGAATTTTTAATTTCAGCTGTTTCTGCTTGGATTTATTTCCAATATTCCTGCTCGGCTTTTCAATTTCCTCAGTTATTAAATTTTAATTCAGTGCATTAGCATTTAAATTAAAAAAGGGTTTATTTTATCGAAATCGTTGGCCAGCCCCCATCCCGGAGCACACGAATTGCCTGTTTCTGCCATTTGCACAAAATGTGAAATGCAGCTAATGTCTTACAACTTACATTTGCACAAATTTAGAAATAAAATTTCTGGGTTTGGAATAATATTTTCTTTCCAAGAAATCCCTTAATAAGAGAATGGAAAGGAACAACTTCACATTCGTTTGGGAGGGAAGAGGAGGGTCGAATGAAACCAAAAATAACCTCGCCCAGGTCCTGAGGGGAAGCTGGTGGATGAGGAACGGGTGGGGCTGGGAAAGGGGGGCGGGTACCCTTGCGGGGGGCTGGAGGGCTTGGATACCTTCACCGCAGCTGTGTAGGAGTAGAAGGAGGGTCTCCCTTGGGCCCTCCTTATTTCATTGGCCATAGAAGGGTCTGGTTAAGTTTAGGGTCAGCCCAACACAGGGACAGAGATGGAAGGGAGGAGGCAGATGATCTGACTTAAACCCCTGTCCCCAACCCCATTTTTACCGCTGGAGAACCTCAGGTCCAGAGAGAGGAGAGCTTGTGTAAGGTTCACAGTGAGACCCAGACAGAGCCAGGGCGAGAAGCTACATCCCTTAGGAGCACACGGTCCAGTGGCAGAAGACAGTGGTTCAACAGCACCTGCGATAGGGGTTTCCATTACTTAAGTGATTGCTACGTGGCATGGGCTTAGTGCTTTACTTACATTATCATTTTCAACATCATCCTGACCAGACCATTGGAGAAGGCCTTGGGGCTGCGCTGTTGGACACACATGAGATGCCAGCTTGTAGCATGGGATTCTTGGCAGACTCCGGGGCAGAAGATCCAAGGTCCAGTCTAGGCTGGCTCTGTGACTCCTTCCTCTGCTGTGTAATCTTATACATGTCATTCTGTTTTTCTCTTCCTCAGTTTCCTAGACCCAATAAATGGTGGCCTCTATAACCATATCTAGGATTGTTAATGATTATTATAATTATTACAGCCGAGCCCACACTAAGTATTTTTGCATAAGTTACCTTATTTAAGTTATCTTGTTTGAGTCTCACCCCAGTCTGGTGAGGTAGGTCCCAGGAATTGCGTCTTGCCATTTCGTAGATGAGGAAACTGAGGCCTTGGGAGTACAGATGACTTGCTGACGTTCACGCAGCTAGAAAATGGCAAATCCAAGACTCGAATTCAGACTGTCTGACTCTAAGCCCTGTGCTCTTAAGCTTTGGTTCAAGTTGAGAATGAGGTCAGCTTACACCAGGTAAAAGTGAGTTTGTGGTTTAGGTTAAATCGTATAAAATGGCTGATGTTAGACCGTTTTGACCTCGGAAGGTGGCAACATCAGAGGTTTGGCTTAATCCACACAGAGGAGCTGGCTCTAATATATTTGTGAGGACACAGACCAAGCCAGCCTGGTGTCACAGGGGCCTCTGCCCTGGGAGTTAGTGCTCCCAGCACTTTGGGCTTTGGCCCTGTCATAAGACGCCATGATTGCCTGTGTCTTGATACTGACACAAGTGTCCTGGGCATCTCCCACTGAGTCGTCCGTCAATACCCCGGTGAGACGCCCTCATCTGCCCGGGTAGAACACCTTCCTCCCGTCACCCCACTGCCCCAGCCACCACCTTAGGCTCTGCAAAAGGGTTTGTGTCTATAACTCTTTGAATATTTTTAGCATTTTGTCTTTGTTTTATAAAAACGAGTGGAAAACAGGAGTGAGTGCAGCTACCAGTGATACAAAGCTAAAGTATCACCCACTCAATGGAGATTATTAGGTGTGCTGAAAACGGGGGATCTTTCCCCCACTCAGTCACGTGTTCGCTGCACTTGAGCTGGTCAACTGTGTGAAATTGTGAAGGAAAAGGACAAAAAAGACAACTTAAAAAGTGTGTATGAAATGCTAAAAATACACACCCAGAGTTAAGTCTGGAAGGTGGAGAGATCATTTGGGATTTTGCAGTTTTTTCAAGCTCTCTGGGGCAGCCGAAGTCCCACCCCCACCCCTTCTGCTTATGATGCGAACACGAGAACAACTCTGCCCGTTCGCTTTGCCTGGTTTCCAGGAATGCGAGATGTCGGAGACGCTGTAATTGGTCTGTTCTTTTCCTCTCAGTGAGATGATACGCAAACTGTTCTGCGCTTTCTTCTTCCTCCCGTTGAAATAATACATCAGCATCCCATGAATTTCTCCCTCCCAGGCTTCACGGTTCTCCCTCCTTATTTCTCTTTAACCTTTCCGTTCCCCTCGTGTGGGCAGTGGGGACCGTGTGGTGTCGCCCCGTTTCCCGATCGGCTCTCCCGAATGTTCGTGGGAGATAAGATATTCCAGAGCTGAGGAAGGTGGGCTTCGGAGTGACCCAGACCACAGCTGGCAACTGTGGGACTTTCCATAAATAACCTAAGTTCTTCGACCTTCAGTGTTCTTAATCTGTAAAATGGGGATATCGTGTGTGTGGGGGACCTGTGGTAGGGATTCAATGAGACAAGGCGTTAATGTGCCTACACTAGGGCCTGATGGGACGTCCTCTGGGTGAGCATGTGTGGATACCCACAGGGGCAAAACAGGTGCTGGGCGTAAGGCGAGAGGGAGGGGTGGGGACTTCAGAGAACCAGGTGTGTGAGCTCTAGCTGCCTGTCACCAGGTGTGACTGGTGTTGCCGGGTTATCCAGTTTTTTAAGAGAAGCTGGAAATCTGGCCTTTTTGTGGTGCAATCCTTTTATTTTTCCACGTTGCCGATTTGTTCGAATCAAAGCCCGCCGTCCGATTTTGCCAATTTGCAACTTCTTGTAAGCACTCATCAAAAGGTAGCTGCTGTTTTTATTTTAGATCCTCAGTCCTTCATCTGAAGTCCTGAAATTTGGAAAGCATGAAAACAAAGAGATGTTTTGTAACTGATGAGGCAGCAGCGCTTGACCTGAAGGGAGACGAGACTAGCTACCTTTGTCACTGTTGTCATTTATCCCAAGTAGGGTTACCTGGGCACACATCTCACTACAGAACTATCAATGTGCTTGATTACCGGAGGTTCTGCAGTCCCCGCCAGGCAGGGTTGTTTCAAAATATAGTACATATGTAGTGCGTTACCTTTCTAGTCCCCGCCAGGGTTGTTTCAAAACATAGGACATATGTAGCGCATTACCTCTCTAAAAATGGAAGAACTCTGTTTGGAAACATGTGCACCTGCCTGTCAGACCCGCATTATCCCATGATTCTTATTATAAACGTTTGGACAAAGCTAGGGAACGCCTCTTCAGCCGGTGGTGGTGGGAGATCTAGGCATTGGTCCTGTGACTGCAGATCCCTTTGGTCTCTGCATCGAGGTGCCCCCCGATACTGGCCTATGAGCCAGGACCCCGGGTGTTTGTTTTCATGAGACTTTAGGCTGCTCTCCCAGCACTCAGGACCTCAGTCTCTTCATCTGAACCAGAATTTTATGATTTCTGAAAACTTCATTTGGTCAGCCTTCTCTCTCCCTCCCCCCTCATGGCCAAATAAAAGAGATTAAGACCCTGCACTCTCTTGCCTTCCCCTGCTCATAGGGTTGGGGGACAGAATATTTTAACATAATAGGATTTTTCCCCTCCGGTTGGTAGGAATAAATCTGCAGCTACTGTTTTATTGGAAATCCCAGCTGAAAATAAAAATGGTGCAATTCAATCTCAGATTTAGCTGGTTACTTACTTTTCACTGAGTCCCCAGGGCTCTGTGGTTGCTGGGTTTGTGTTGGCAGTGGGTGTTCAGCCAGATTTAAAGGGCCAAGCAAATGGGGTTGGGGGAGGTGTCCTGACTCCCTCTTACCACTGGGGGCAGGTTTTTCCAGCCTGGAGGTATGGGGCAGGGGGCTGTGTCCAGCTCACCCCTCTATCTGAAGGTTGGTGTTCAGCAGGAGCTTGGTGGGGTGGCAGCGGGTGGAATCTGGCATCTTCTGCCTTGGCTGATGAAGGTGTTTTGGGTTTCTTTTGCAGGCTGACGGAGCCAGTGCAGCTGGAAGGAAAAGCACTGCAAGCAGGTACACCTCCCGCCCCCAGTTTGTGTCCCCCTCCCTGTCCCAGGTCTTCACGACTAATAGCCACCACTCTCTGGTCCTCACCTTCCACCTGAAAGGATGGATGGGCCAGGCCAGCTCTCTTTGCTGAGAAGTATCCACACTTCCCCTGGGGATGTGAAGTCGTGGACAGCGTTTTCCATGTGCCTTCTGTAGGTGCCTGCGAGCAGAACCCAAGGATGACTCATTCCTGAACTGGCTGTTGGCCGCTCAAGTTGGGGAGAATTTGGGGGGAAGCACAAGACCAGGCAGAAAGACCTGGGCTTGAATTTCAGCTGGGCTGCCGCATGGTGAACTCCAGAGGGAGCCAGTCCCAGCCTTGCGTGGAATTCATTGGTCCATGTGCTTGGGTTGTGTGCTCCTCTCCCGGAAACAGTCAGTCCAGAGCAGGGGTTGGGGTACTCTGATTAGCCAGACCAGGGGTCCGTCCTCACCCTTGGAGCTGGCGTGAGATGGGAGAGGGGAGGTCCCCACAGGCAAGCTGGGCTGTCATTACCAAAAACAGATGAAAGAGATACCAGACAGGATGTCATCACAGGTGGCACAGGTGGGTACTTGGTAAATGTTAGCACTGATGCTGCTGCTGCTGTTCCATTGGGTGGAGCAGAGCTGGAGTGGCCACGTGACCCTTACGTGGGGCATTGGAGGCAGGAAGAAGGCAAGGGACGGATACAAGAGATGGCTCCCCAGAGCATGTACATAAAATCCGGAGTAGGCCCTACAGGTCACCTATTAGAGTTGAGGGTCACATTACACATACCAAGCAGAAGAATTTGCCCTTTAGCTTATGGAACACTAGCTCTTTAAAATGTTAATAGATTTTTTGTGTGTGTGCGTGGGAAAGAAAAGCGTTCTTTCTGTGGCCGAATAAGTTCAGAGGACAGCGGGTTAAACAAAGTCAAACAGGTTCCTTTGCTGTGGGACTTTTCAGAGCCTTTAATATACTGATGTGCGTGCTTGAGAACATCCGAGAGAGATGAGAGTGTCATGCTTCTCAGCCTTCTTAACCTTGGGACCCTTTTATTGACATTCATTCCATTGAACGAGTGTTCCTTGGAACATACTTTGGGAAACTATGAAGAGGTGTTGAAGTTCTTTGAGCAGAAGAGTAATGTGCTTGGCTTTGTGTTTCAGGAAGATCCTGTCAGCCATTTGTCAGGTGGATTGGAGGCTGTGACACCAGGCCGGAGGTCCCTGAGACCCTCATGGCCTGGCAAATATTTTATGCTTTGTAGCCATATGGTCTCTCTGGCAGTTTCTCAGCTCAGCCAGCGTACTGCTGAAGTAGCCATAGATGATACATAAATATGTATGTAAATGGCTGTCCTTTGCCACCCCCCAGTCTAAACACTCCTGCCTGAGAGCCATTGCAGCTGCTGTTCCCTGTGCCTGGAATGTTCTTTCTCTGGTCTTCCTGTGATTAGTGCCGTTTCGTCTTTTGGGTCTCAATTCAGTCATCCCCTCGGAGGAGCTTTTCCTGACTCCCTATTCAGGGGACCCACCACCCCAGTCTGTGGCCAGTGGCCTCCTTTCTAGCCTGTTCATGCTGTTTAAAGATTCCATTTATTTCTGTACCTTTTTTCCTGTCCCCCCTTAGAGTGCCAGCTCCATGGGGCGGGACCATGTCTGTCTCGTTCGCTGCTGTGGGCCCGGCCCCTAGCAGGCACTCTGCAGATGTTCATGGGGTGGGTGCACTGGATGAGAGGGCAGGTGTGGGAGTGATGTGGGGGCAAGGAGTGTGGGCTGGGATGGAGGGGGAAGAGCCCAGACGGAGGTGAGACAGTGGCCATGGGCCTGTGGATGTTGGCAGTGCCCCATGTGGCCAGCAGCTGCCCAGCACCTTGTTTTTCCCCTGGGCCCCTGGTAGTGGAATTCTCTGTAAGAATGTGTATGAGGCTGTGGTGGTCTTCAGACTGGCGGTGTCGGGAAGCATTTCTTGGATCAGAACATCAGGATTGGAAGGGGCTGGTTTGTCTAGTTCACCCTCATTGTACAGTGGGGAGATCGACGCCTTTGGGAGGAAAGTCTGTGTTCAGGGTCACATGATGAGTGAGTGGCTGTGTCAGGCCTTGAACCTGCCAAAGCTATTTGCTTCTTCATTCAGAGATGCTGTGCCCCAGTGAGGGTCTAGCAGCCTCTCCCACCTTCCTCCCACGTTTACTGAGCACCTGCTGTGGCAGGCCCAGTGCTGTGGGCTCAGATGGATTAGATGCTAATTTATTCATCCAGCAGCCATTTGAGGGTCTTCTGCGTGGCAGGCACTGTTCTAAGTGCTGGGTCTGCAGCAGTGAGCGAGAGGCAAAGCTCCATCCACCCATTGCCACTCTCGTGGGGATGTGGTCCTTGCCCTCACTCTCCCATGCACAGATCTCTCCCTCACCAGCATCTCTGCCTGGCGATTGTAGCCAGAGGACAGCAGGCAGGTTTCCCTGTGGTGGTCATGGCTGCCTGAAGCTCTGAATTGAGTATTATCAGCCTAAGGCTGCAGTCAGTGGGAGAAGAGTGCTGAGGTTGATTAGAGATGCCTTCCTGGTCAGGGGAAGGGGAGGGTGGTGTGCGTGCCATCGATTTGTCTTCCTGGCTGGTCTAGGCTCTCCAGCATGCATGCTCAGCGACTGAGCCCCCGTGTTGGTACCAGAATATATACCAGGGAGGGCCGGCCCAAACCTCAGGGTCCTGTGTGACTTGAGGTGTAAAGATAAACTTTCTGATAATAATGGCCACCCTTTAGTCAGCATTTCCTTATTGGACTCTGAGCTAAGTAAATTACGTGTATTAATTTGTCAGTTGCACGCAATCTTTATAACAATCCCACAAGGAGGTATTGTTATTATTCCCATTTTACAGACAAGGAAGCCGAGGCACAGAGAGGGTTACCAGCCTAAGGCTGCCTAGCTAGAAGTAAGCAGTAGAGCCAGGGTGTCCACCACGTCTGACTTCTGTGACACGTGCACTCAGCCACTGCACCCTCCTGGCTCCTTGGTGGAAATGGATCAGTTGGTGTATGTTACAGGAGCCCGTTTGGGGCAGGGACCATGCTGTCAGCTGGGAGCCTGTCGAGAAGGCAGGACTCTGGTGAAGCTCACAGGCAGGTTGATGCTGATTCTGTGTTTCAAACTCATCCTTTGAAAGACCAACGTAATATTACTGAACAGTGACTGGATGTTCAGTCTGAGAAGTGAATTACGCATTAAACGTCAAGACAACGTGAGCGGAGGCCTTACCAGTAACCACTGGTGAATTTGCCCCTGGCCAGGTGGGGTTTGGAAGGGTAAATGCTTTGCTCATTTAGTCCCTGTTTCAGATGGCGAAATGAAGGTCCTAATGTTTCCCCAAAGTCAGAATTAGGCCACATAGCCCAGGGCAGGAATGACCTTGAAGGGCCCCCAACCCTGACATGGGCCTCACCCCCAGCTCTGCCCTGGGACACTCTGTTATTACACCAGGGTCTGCTTTCATCCCAGCTCCTTCCTCTTGGCCTGGAACACGTAATTCTGTTATTTCTCCAGAGGGCCTCTGGCTAAACACCAAAATCAACAGCATGGGCTGCTAAGGAATTAGTGTTAAATTGAGGGGGACAAGGAGAGGTGGTGGTTCTGATTTTAAGAAACAACCAAATGTGGTTTGGTTTACTTCCTTGTAACCCAACCTGGGTCGATTTTACAAGAGCAGCGATCCCAGCACTCGAGGTTAATCTTGACCTGGTGCGCAGGTTGCAAATCCACGTAGCACAACTGCAGCCAAACCTCACTTATTCTAAGGGGTATGGGGGCTCTGGGGCCTTAGCTACGCATTCTAAAGGAAACACAGTATTTATAATCAAGTAAATGCAGTTACAGGCTTGCTGTAATGAAGAGTGATGGCTGTTTTTGTCAGCTGAAGGTTTTCTAAGCTGGAAGGACTCTATAGATAATCTAGTCCAACCCTCCAGTTTTGGAGACAAGGAAACTGGGGATAGAATAGGTTAAAGGACTAATTTCTTTGTTGTGTGTTTCCTGTACCTAACAAGTGGACAGGCTCTTATTGACGGGCTCTTTTAGACAAGGAGGTTGGGCAGGGGAGAAGATGATAAAACCAAGTTTCATTCATTCATTCCACAAATATTTATTGAGTGCCTACTAAGTGCTGGGCGCTGTCCTGGGTGCTGGAGATACAGCAGTAAACAAAACAGAAATCCCTACCCTTACGGAGCTGATGTTCCAGTTGGAGTGGAGCAGTCATAATAAAAACATAAAATACTGCTTGTTAGATGGTAACAAATGCTGTGGGGGAGAAGCCGAGAGGGTAATTTGAGTGGTCAGGAAAGGCAGGCATCGTTGTGTAGGCGACTCCCGAACAAGGACCCGAGGGGCCATTTGGGGGAGACACAGGCAGAGAGAATGGCAGGTGCAAAGGCCCAGGAGCTGGAGCAGCAGTCAGGAGGCCGGTGTGGCCGTGTCGGCCCTTGGAGACCGTCGTCAGGACTTTGGCCCTCACTCTGCGTGAGATCAGGAGCCACTGGGGAGTTTGAGCAGAGAAGTGACACGACATAATTTGCTTTTAAAAGGATCATTGTGGCTGCCAGGAGGAGAATGAACAATGGGGGCGGCGGGCGTTAGATGTTACAAGAGATGGTTCTGAGAGTTCTGGACAGACAGGACCTTAGAAAGCAGGCTTAGCAGTGACTTTCCGAGGGTTCACTTTTTTCAAGCTTAAGGACTCCAGTCCAGCAGAGGATGGTGTGAAGCCTGCATCCCAAACCGCACAGCCTCCTGCTTGGTCCTGCGGTGGCCTCAGAGCAGAGCAGCCGTGCTCCTATGGCCCCCGCTCTCCATGTCCCCCTGCGCCCCGGATTCCCTGTCTGGTCTGTTGGGCATCTTCTTTGGCCCCTCCTCAGCCCTGTTACTGGCCCAGCCCCCTAGCGCAGAGCTCAGACCGCTGGATTCAGATTGCGGCACTGTCCACTGCCTGGTTGTACCACCTTGGGCTACTTACCTGACTTCCTGCATTTCAGCTTCCTCATCTGTGCACTGGGGATTATGTTGATACTGGTACCTCCTTCACCGTGTTGCCGGTGAAGGTTAAGCGTAATGATAACATACATGCCCTTAACACAACGCCTGGCCCACAGCAGGTGTCCAGTGAACATTTATTTTTATCACCACCATGCGGGGTTCCAGTCGAGGGCGATAACAGTGGGATTGATTGATTCCTCACAGAGCGTGGACATCGGAGGTGGGGCTGGAGGGAGGGAGGAGAGTGAGGATGACCCTGTATTTGTTGAGGACCACCATGACCCACTTGGTGTGTCCTGTGTCTCATTAGATCTCCCGGCAACCCTCTGAGGTGGTGATTGGTATTTCTCTTTCTCCGAGAGAACTGAGGAAGTGACTTGTCCAGGGTCACCCATATAGTAAAATGGCTTTGGACCTGGCTTGGTCTTATCCTTTAAGCCTAGGTTTTCCCTGGTGCACCATTCTATCAGATAACCACAGGTGTGCAGCTATATAATTATTCTTTAAATAATACCTTCTTATTTAACATTTTGCTTTTCAGCAGTAAAATAAAAGTAGCCCTAAACCAATTGATTTCATTTGCACAAAATTTCACAGCTTGAGTATTCCTAATCTGAAAATCTGAAATCTTTTGAAATGTTCCCAAATCTGAAATTTTCTGAGCACCAATGTGATGCTCAAAGGAAATGCCCACTGGAGGGTTTCAGATTTTGGATTACAGATGCCGAACTGTAAGTATAATGCAAATATTCCAAAATCTGAAACACTTCTGGCCCCGAGCATTTCGGATAAGGGCCAGTCAACCTGTAGTAGCCCAGTGCCAGTCAGTGAACAGTGTGGTATGAGCAAAATGAATCATTTGAGAACTGGGTGTGTTTTAGAAAGGAGGCATCTTTATCTTGACTCTAGGTTTATATTTGATTTCCAAAAATATATTTCCACAGATATTCTCACTCGATCAAAATTTGAGCAAAGTTTTTTTGTCCACAGAAATCATAAAATGCAGGTTGATCTGGGGGCTCATGTGCATATCCCAAAGGAGCCAGTGACTGTTTTGGTGGGCAGAGTTCACTCCGCTTAATCAGTTACCGTTAAACCTAGACTCTGTAAACAGGGCAGGTTCTTGAAAATTCCTTCTTAGTCTTAGGTTTGTCCTCTGGAGAGAGCCAGAGGAATGCAAACCACAGCTCACATCAAAATCCGTAAGTGACGCTTGCGAAACGGCACTTGCCGTGGGTGGTGCGGCCCAGGGAATGGGTCGGAGTCTCCAGGGGACCTCTTCTCAGTCTGCACACTCGGCACGCCTCCCACGCGGGCCTCTTGCACAAAGTCAGAAAGTTCTCGTGAACCTGCGGCTGTCAGTTCAGAGCGTTCAGAATCTTGCCTTGTCCTGAGGAAATATGGTCTTGAGAATGGTCCCTGACCCGGTTGCTTCTTAAGGCTTTTAAAAATGAAGGCCTTGGCCTGAGAAGGCAGCTCAGGAAATGGTCATGATCCCACCATCTGTCTGCTTCTGCTACCGAAAGAGAAACCCCTCGCGCTCTGAGCCGCCTCCAGACTCTACACGGAGTGTGATGGTTAAGAATGTGGGGACACCCAGACCACCTTCCGGCTCCTTCCTGCCTGTCCCTCCTGCAGCGGACTTGGCTGCAGCAGGTGTCTCCCATCTCTCCTCCTCCTCCTCCTCCTCCTCCTCGCTGCTGCAGGGAGGGTGGCCTTGCCCACCACTCCTTTATTTTCATAGGGCTAAACATTCCTCCTCTGCTCCCATGTATGAGTCCTCCACGGACGGCACGAGAGCTCCTCTTTTTCGTAGTTCGACCAAACTTCTCATGTTTCATCTGGCCAGTGTTCAGTAGGGCCAGGAGAAAAGAACTGCCATTTGCTGAGTCCCTACTGCGTATCTGGCACCATGCTGGGGCCTTACATACGTCTATCCTTTCATCTTCTAAACCGCCCTGTGGTGGGGAATATTAACATCCCAGGGTACATGTGAGGAAAGGCAGGTGTGGCAGGTTGGGAAACCTGGCGACGGTCCCTGCATCTACTGTGTCATCCCCAGACACCACGCGAGGACCGGGCCGTGTAGTTGGGAGAGTCTCGTGTGTGTGTCCAAGGACAGAGTGGCTCCAGGCAGTGAGTAAACCAGGGCCGAGTTTTCACCCTAGGGTGTTATGGATGGAGCTGGCTGGCTGTCACCCGCTGGTCCTAGGACTGCAGGGTGGAGTGTGGAAGGGAGGAGGTCACTTGGAATGCCAGAATGGGGACAGCACCGTGGAGGGACGGCAAAGCTTTGTCAGCAGTTGGGCACACCGGGCATCAGCTGGCGACGTGGGCAGGAGGGTGGAGGGGTTGTATTCCCACTGGGGAGCTTCTGGGTCCTTTCGTTCCTAGGAGGAAACAGCTGGAGGAGTTGGGCCTCAGAGGATGAGAGAAAGGGATAGTTGCAAGTCACAGCCTTGGCAGGGAACGATGGTGGACAGGAGTGTGATGGTGGACAGGAGTCCACGTCCAGCGTCAGGGCTGAGGGATGGCCTCACTCCTCACTGGCCGAGCTCCCTGCCCTCTGGGGTCTTTGTGGGGCCCCCTGTGTGCCCTGGAGGGAGGGCCTCTGCAGGACAGGGACATGGGTGCCTCATTGGCCTCTACTCCCCACCTGCCTCTTGGGGGATTCTGTCTGGGTGAGTTCTGGGTCTGCAGTGTCCCCACAGTGTCCCCATAGCTGCGGAGAAGTGGCAAGGTAGCTTTCCAGAGAGCAGTGCACATTGCTAACGGACCAGAATTGTGCCCCTGCCAGACCCACTGGAAAACAAAGGCAGGGTGTCTGCGTAAGATGCTGTTAAAGGTTCCTCTTTTTAACGACCTGGGCCAACCTTCCACGTGCCACTGCACCCACAAAAGAAGTTCCCAGTTTTAACGGGAGAGCCCCACCTTGCTAAATTTTGGAGTTTGCCACTCGATATGGTCGCTCAAGACTCTTGCTTTTCCCTGTCCTGGGTTTAAATTAACCAGGAAATTTACTCTTAATATTTAAACCCCTATGCTGTCTTCCTGAACTACAATATTACCCAGCACTGTGGCTGACTGACACCGTACGTTGACGAAAATTAAGTGCCTAAGAATTATCTCAAACTAATGATATATTTATGCATTGTGGGTTATTTTGAATTTCTAGACTGTTAAGAGTTGTTTAATAGGTTAAAAGTTTTAATCTATTAATCTAATCTTTTCTGCTTGACTGTTTATTAAAATATATCAGTGATACATGACAGAAATGGAAGCGTAGATAATTTTGAGGGTTATTAAGGAACGGGTGATGGTGCGAGGATGGGGCTTGGGCAGAACGGTAAGTGCAGACGCGGGCCTCATTCCGGTGTTCGTGGCACCGGGTGTTATTCCTTCCATGTTCTCTGTCCCGGCTCTCTCCCAGGCTAGTGGTGAAGCAGCGAGCTTTCCCTGTTACGGGCTCTGTCCTTGTTGCTAAATACAGGAAGCTTGATATCTGAGCACAGCAGCATTTGAGACACATGGGGGAGCGGGAGAGGTTCTAATAGCAAAGACAAAGCCCAGGCGCTCTTCTCTGTGGAGAAGACAGAACCCTTCATTCTCTTTAAATTTCATTTCTGTGTTGCTTTTAGCATCTAGTACGTGCCCAGTGCCGTCTGGATACTAAAGAGACAGCAGGAAACAAGGGAATACACTTCCCATTTCTTGGAGCTTCTGGCATTTAATCATTTATTTGTTTATTCATTCAATGAGTGTTTTTATTATTTTCTCTTCTTTTGAGAAAAGAAAACAAAAATTATCCAGATGGTTAAAAGCCCAGACTTCGGAGTCAGGCAGACCTGGTAGGATTCTGCTTCTGTCCCTAGGAAGCTGCGAGACCATGAAAAAGTCACTCTTTTTCTCTGATCCTTGGTTTTCTTATCTGAAAAACAAAAAATGCCTACCGTGTAAGGCATTGTGCAGAACAGTGAGACGGTGTGTGTGGGGTGTGGAAAGCACTGCCCCTGGCACATCATAAGCACTTAATATGCCACAGCTGCCCTTGGCATCGCCCTCCATGTTATTTGTGTCATTCACACCATCACTGTCGTCACCACCAGTGTCACCTCCACCCTGTGTGCTGGTGTATTTACATCTGGTCCTTTTCTGTTTGTATCGATCAGCAGACCTTAGCTGACACCTGCCAGGTGGCCAGGCACAGGGACACAGAAAGCAGTGGGTAGAGCCCTGGCCTCTGGAGGTCTCCCCAGACCACATGGAATTATAATAATTAGAGGGCGGATTCAGAATTTGGAGCAGGAGCCCATGAGAAGTGGAGGGGAGTGTTTCCAGAACAATGCAGGCTTCTGGACCGTTGGACAGAGCAGCCGCCCCGTTCCCTGAGGGCCCAAGTCTTTGCTCATCAATGTGTATCATGGAGACCCTGATCCTCAAGAGAGGATGTCAGAGTATCACGAGGCTGTTCTTTCTTGGCATTTCAGAAAGTGGGAAGAGTACGTTACATTTAGGAAATTTTCGTCAGGAAAAATAAAGATATGACTTTGACGCTGAAGAAAGCAGCTTCACTTATTCAGAAAAGTGGCTTCTGTGAAATGTCTCCAACCCATGTCGTACGGAGGGCCAGATGCGTGAGACATCAGTCAGTTGTGAATATTAACTGAAGCCGTGAAACCATCGATGGTTATGGTGATGCTGAGGGATTGGTTGCAGAAAAGGCTCGCCTGGCTCGCAGTTCACAGGTGTCTTCTTGGCCGTGGTAGCATTGACCTTTCCTGGGCTCATTCCTTGGGTCACTTAGTGAACAGCCTGTTACTGACCATCGGCCACATGCCAGCCCTTGCTCTGGATGCAGCGAACCAATGAGACAAGGACCTGTCCTCTTGGAGCTCACATTCTAGTTGGGGAAACAGATGAGTTAATACTGAGGGACCATAAATGATTTTGAGCTGAGGAATGACATGACCTGGCTTATCCTAACGGGATCGCCCTGGCTGTTGTGTAGAATGGAGATTTAGAGGTGGTGGGCGAGGGAGATTGGCTGTGAGATGATTGCAAGACAGGAGAAAGGGGAAGGTGGCTTGAACCAGATTGGTGGCCATGGGGCTGCAAGGAGTGGTCAGGTCCGGACACAGCTTGAAGATGACATTGAGCAGGATTTGCAGGTAGATTCATTGGTGGGACGTGAGAGAGAGGGAAGAGTCAAGGATAATTCCAGAGTCTGGGCGGGAGGAGCTGGAAGGATGGGATTGCTGTTAGCTGAAGTGGAGAAGACTGTAGTTATTCGATTGCATTGTCTTAGGCTGCAGGGTTTAGCAGAAAGAGTGCCGGCTTAGGTGGCACAAGAAATGTTTTCCTGTTCTGGAGGAAGGGATGTAGCGGCAGCTCAGTTTCAGACCAGTTAGCTTCAAGGCGCCCGTTAGGCATCTGGGCAGAACTGTCAGGTAGGCCTTTGTTTATGCAGATCTGGAGTTCAGGGGGAGGTCCAAGCTAGAGATACAATTCAGGATTCATCATCATATAGTTAATATTTTTGTATGAGTCTTCATTAGATCACTCCGGGGAGTGAGTATGGATAAAAATACAAGCGGTTCTAGAGCTGAACCTCGAAGCACGTCACCGTATAGGGTTGGGGAGATGAAGTGAACTCAGCACGAGACACAGAGGAGTGGCCAGAAGGTGGGAGGCCCACCAGGCAAGTACACAGCCAAGTGAGGAATGAGCCGGATGGAGGAGAGAGATGGGCCTTTGTCAAAGGCTGTTGATGGGAGGACACATCACATGAGGACTGAGAAGGGACCACTGCACTTAACAGCGTGGTGGCCACGGGACATCTTGGAAAGAGCCGCCCCGGTGGAGTTGTGGAGGTGAAACCTCACTGGGCTCATGAAGTATTGCCAAGGAGAAGGCGTGCTGACGTCTGCACGTGGAGAGGAATCATTTGCACTCAGATAGTTGGTGGGTGGAGGTGGAAGACTTGGTCAGCGGTCAGCCTCCGCAGCAGGATAGACATGGCCCCTGAAGTCTTGCCTGGAGGTGCGTCAATTCATGTAACATCCCGTGCATTTACGGAGAGTGTATTTAAGTTCAGCTGGAGACCAGTTAACCCTCATTCCGAGGAGTCTTTTAATGATGTTTTATTCTAGAGGGCGTTAACCAAGTCATTGTTTACACACTATGATTAGAGGTTTGTTCCTCGCCCTCAGTATTGTTTCAGGTGGGTGAGGTACCAGAGTCAATGGCACCCTTTGGAGGAAGTGCAGTCTGCGTCTTAGGGCTTAGCTGGGTGCCCTGCTCCCCGTCTGTGCAAGGAGACACGCACACCTTGCTGGGTAAAGGTCTGGCCTCTACAAGGGCCTTGGTCTCAGGTTCTAGCTCACTCATGGTGCAGATGGAAAAACCGAGTTTCAGGGAGGGCAGCCCTGGGAGTCAACAACAGAAACAGCACTGAAATCCAAGGTGCTGAGGAATTGCCATATCTACTGTGACTTGGTAGAACTTCAAGCATCAGCATCTTTTGTGGAATGGTACAGAAATTGTGCCCAGAAACAAAGTTGTCTGACTCCCAGGCACCCAGCATCACCTGGGACTCTTCCTCCAACATGCCTGGCTATGGCATGTCTTTGGGGCTCAGATCCACAGGTAAGTTATTGGTTGTGTTGTCTCAGGCTGCAGGGTTTAGTGGCAATGGCACCAGGACAGGAGCCAGAATTGTTTTCAGACTCAGCTTATCGCTGAAGGTTGTGTGGCCCTAGGCATGCCCTTCCTTCACCTGTGTGCCAGGCATTGCGCTAGGGCAGGGAATACGGACGTGAACAAGACAGACCCGGACCCTTCTGGGTTTGGGTTTCCCCATGTGGCCACAGGGCTCTTGCGGTGGGGCGGGACTGAGCACTTGAAGCTCTGTCAGGTAAGACCCAGAGGAGGAGATTGGTTTCTGAAACTCCCAGGCAGATTCCGCAGGCACATTGGGCGGGCCAGACACAACAGCAGTGAAGAGCAAGAACAAAGCGAGAGAAAACGGAGGAGAGCAGCAGCGGTTTACAGACTTCACGGCTTTGGAGCCATTTCTTCAAATTTGTTCTCACATAGTGCATTGGTTCCCAGTGGCTGCTGAAATAAATTCCCATAAATGGGATCGCTTTAAACAACCGAAGTGTGTTCTCTCACAGTTCTTGGGACCAGAAGTCCAAGATCAAGGTGTCAGCAGGGTCGAATTCCCTCTGGAAGCTCTAGTGGAAAATCTGATCTTTGCCACTTCTGCTTGGGTGGCTGTTGGCATTTTTCAACTTGTGGCCACATTATTCCAATCTCTACCTCCGTGGGCACATTGCCGCCTCCTTTTCTCTGTGACTTCTGTCTGTCCCAAATCTTTTTTTGTCTTACAGGGACACTTGTTATTGCATTTAGGGGCCACCTAGATAATCCAAGGGTAAGCTCAGTCTCAAGATCCTTAACTTAATTACACCTGTAAAGGCCCTTTTTCCAAATAAGGTCAACATTCACAGTTTCTGGGGATTAGGATGTGGGAATATCTTTTAGGGGGAAACCATTCACCCCACTACAGGGAGAAATAAGTCCAAATCTATGTAAAGCAAGAAGCAAAGCTGTGCACATTGAAGAAGGAGGTAATAGAGGTCTTAGAGCCCTTTTCAACACCACCCTTCCCATTCTGGCCTCATGGGTGCTTCCAAGAGCCATTGCTGTGGAACTCCTGACCTTCGAGGAAATTACTTTGGGAATCATTGCCTTAGAGAAAGGCCAGCATTCTTGGAGAACTTCTTGGGCAGAGACCCACTTGGCCTGGCTTCTCTCTGGACAGACTGGCGCAGTTAGTAACTAGTGACCACAGATAGCACGTACTTACTGAAAAATATCCTTTTAATGCCCGACTTTGGATTTTATGTTGAAGTGTGACTCGGGTTAAATATAAAATTCATAGCATATCTTGAGCAACTATTTTGTAGTTATCTATATATAAATCTATTTTACAGCGACGCAAATAGAATAGATTATGGAGTGTCAGCATGTAGATAGATTCCAAGTGCTTTTTCACTAATATACCTAATGATTCGTGCTGAGAATATCCAAGGGCTCCACTGTACATTTAAATGGATATAATTAAAATAATGAGC
Source organism: Indri indri (assembly GCA_004363605.1). Lineage (NCBI taxonomy): Eukaryota > Metazoa > Chordata > Mammalia > Primates > Indriidae > Indri > Indri indri. The sequence goes on along the minus strand of RJWJ010007130.1, from coordinate 19,740 downwards.
TCTATTTTAAAAAATGATATATGAAAAAAAAATTTTAAAGAAGTTAGAAGGAGCTGCACCACTAATTCAAAGTGATATAAGTACTTCTGCAATTTCATTGTTATTAGGCCACCTAATTAAATGCAAAGCATCTGAGAAAAGCAACATTTGGGCTTATAAATCTAAAGCATGGAAGTCGGGAGAAGAGAAGTTGCCCAAGTCCTCGGTGAGGCCAAGACTTGAGGGCTTCAGGTTTAAGGGAGTGGGCGTTTATGTGCTGTTGTGCCCGTGGGTGAGAGAGGGTGGCTGACGTAGCCCCCACCTTCTGTGGGTAAGTCGGGAGTCTGGCTGGTCATAAGCTGCAGCTGCATTTGTTCGTGTGGCCTCTGATTTGTTCAGGGTGGGGAATGTGGGTGCAAGAACTAAGGGGAAGCTGTTTTCCCATGGGAGGAAGCCATTCCCCTGTGCCCACCCCCAAATCCTAGGTGTTAGAGGCACTCCAGGTGACCTGAGGCTGGTAGTTCAGCGGAAAGGACAATGGATGGGATGTCAGGAGACATGGGTTCGAGTTCTGGCTTTGCTCTGTACTCTGTGCCTTTGGATGTGTGCGTTTCCTGTGATGCATTTGTGCCTGGGCTATTGCAAGGATGACTGTCCACTCTGTGGTCCCATCCCAAGATCCATGCAGCTGTTCAGTGGGCCCCGCGGAGTTATGCATGCCAGGAGGCAGGTATTCTTTTGGTCATTCAGGAAATACAGTACTTATGGAGTACTTACTATGCGCCTGCTGGATGCCAGGAGTACAGCAGTGCACAGGACTCCTAAGGGCCCCACCTGATCTCAGGGCAATTTGGTGAGTCAATTAACGGACCAGGTATTTTCAGAAAGCTGCCAGGGCTGCAAAGGAAATAAAACCAGGCAATGAGCTAGAAGCTAGACTGGAAGGGCAGAGAGGTGACAAGTGAGCCAGGATGAGTCCAGGAGAACACCAGGGGAGGATGGCTGTCAGAGTCACCTGTTCGAGGAAGACCCAAGCAAGCCAGGAAGGCTTCCCAGAGGTGAGGATATCATCGTGAACCAGTGTCACTGACATAATGGCAGCTGCCATCTGTGGTGCCAGCCCCACCTGGGCTCCTCGTAGGCATCGTCTCCCACCCTAGAGCTGGCAAGGGTCATGGTCCTCCCTTAACAGACGAGGAAACTGAGGCTCAGAGAGGACAGTCTCTTGCGTAAGGTCGCAGGGTACGTGGGTGGGCGGATGAGAGCTCTGCCCAGCCTCTGGCTCCAGCAGCTCCTCCTTCCCCAGCACGGGAGCCTGGTGCTGGTGAGGACCTCGAGAGTGGGAAGGGACACTGAGCCTGTTCAGATGGGATGGTAAGGCGCCCGCAAGGCCTCAGGCTGAGCTTCAGAATGTCAATCGGGAGGGGGTTCTGGGTAGGGGGCCCATTCTGCCCCCTCCCCTCCCGTCTCTGTGCCCAGCAAGCCTCACGGACTGACAGGCCATTGGCACCCACGTGGTCTCCACTAGGGAATAGGAATGTCAGCAGCTTCCTTGACCGCCCAGGTGGAATGTTGATAAACATTCCATCAGCCGGGCCACCTCTGCTCCATGAGTGGCTCTAGGCAGGGTCCTCACAGGCCTATATCCCATTACCAAAAGTGGTAGAGCTGGGATTCGAACCCCCACCCTTCTAACTCCACAGCCCATGCATTGACCCCTGTGCCATGTAAGATCCTTCCCTTGTGTCCTCCGCACACTCCCCTCCCCTGCCCCCGTGATAGAGTGGTAGGTACGCAGAGAACATCTCCACTGGTAGCAGCGTTCCAGGTCCTGTTTAGACATTACCTTGTTGTCTCCGCATCGCGGTGCTGTGGGCATGCACCATGTTTATCCCCATTCTGTGGATGTGAAGACTGAGGCTCTGAGGGGGCGAAGTCACTTACATAGGAACCAGCAACTGTAGAGTGGCAGTTCCCAGATCTGACCTTGGGATGATCTCACTTCCAAGCATGGTGCCCGTCCTGTCTCACTTCATGACATCACGTGAGGCCCTAATGCCTATCCCAGTGGGAACTCTCCACCCCCAGGACATCCCCTTTTGCTGGCCGGCAGGGATCTCCTCCCTCTCGAAGGCCACAGCTGTCCTCTTGTGACTTGTCAGACCTGCCGATGCTGCTTATCTCTTGGGGCCTCACAGATCTCGGAGGCTTCTCTGCCCTGTGGTGACCCTGGCGGGGTAGGGGGTGGCTCTAGCTTTAGATACTGTTCCCCCACAGAGGCAGCACAGCCAGGGAGCCCCATCCTCTTGCTCACCTACGTGCGTCTTGCTTTTAACTCTCTTCTGGATGCTGGAGGTCAAGCGTGGGTGACGTGGGGTGGCCGTGGCTGTGGGTGGGGGACGTCCCTCTGCAAGCTTCTGTCCCGGTGCAGATGCGTCACGGCTAAGAGCTGGGATGGCTGCGCCAGGTCCCAGGCTCACCTCTTACCACACATATGACTTTGGACATGGTATTTCACCACTCAGTGCCTCAATTTCCTGGACTGTAAAATGGAGGTGACACCAAGACTTACCTCCCAGGGTTGTTACTGAGGATGAGAGGAGTTAGTTTGTTAGAACAGCGCCTGGCACGTGGGAGGCTCTATTTAAGTGTTTCTTAAATAAATTAAGGAAATGGATTCAGAGGTGATTGAATCATTCAGTTTTATATTTCCCACTGCAGAGAAGAGCATACGCTCAGACAGTGTCCGGTGGCCCAGACATGGCAGACACACGAGGAGGTGGCGTCCCTGGGCCCACTGGGTGCCAAAGATGCTCCAAGTGTTATTAATAATGGTAACAGTGACTGTGTCTCAAGAGCAGTTACAGGCCAGACACTGTGCTGAGAGCTTTCCTTACGTTAGTTAACTAAAATGTGCGTGACAGCCCTGCTAGCTCCATTTTGCAGATGGGGAAACTGAGGCTCAGGGGTCAGGTGTCTAGCTCAAGGCACACAATGAGGAAGTGGCTGCCTGGTTTTCTGCGGCATGCCTTTTCGCTCCTGTTCCATCCGTCTGCGTCCTGGCCTCCTGTGTTAGTCTGCTTGGGCTGCGGTGACAATACCGTAGACTGGTGGCTTGATTAAACAACAGAAACGTGTTTGCTCACAGTTCTGGAGGCTGGAGGTCCATGATCAGGGTGCCAGCACCGTTGGGGTCCGGTGAGGGCCCCTTCCTGGCTGCAGAGGGCCACCTTCTTGCTGTGTCCTCAGATGAAGGACAGAGCAGTCTCTCTCTTCTTAAAAGGCCGCTAATCCTATCATGAGGCTTCCACCCAAATGACCTCATTTAATCCCAGTTATTTCCTAAAGACCCTGTCTCCAGATACAGGCACGCTGGGGGTTAGGGCTTCAACATGAATTTTGGGGAGGAGCATAGTCCAGGCCATAGTACTTCCCTGTGGCCTTTTTCTCTCCTCTTGTTAGCTGAGGCCTTCCCTCTCTCTCTTTGCTCAATTTCCCAACTTTTCTCCACCCTTGGAGAGAGCTGAAGCTGGGAGGGACAGCAGATGTGGTAAAACCCATGCTCCTGTGACAGATGGAGCTGCTGCCCAAGGCCACACAGCAAGCCCACGTAGGTCCAAGGTCAGAGTCCAGGTCCCTGCCTCCTGGCCCGGCACCTCCGCTGTGCTCCAGCTGGTGCCAGTGTGCCTTGCCTGAGTGTGCCTGGGGGCTGGGCCTTGGAATTCATGGTCCGTGTTCTTCTCCGGAGGAGGGGAGAGGGCTGGATGTGACCAATGTGGCATCCCCAGGCCTGGAGCATGACTCCGTTTCCCTGTATGTGTGTGCTTTGACTTCCCCACCTCAGAAACGGCAGTCATGGAGACACCTCCCCTTGCCAGAAGGATGTGGGGTCCTTAGGATTATACAAGAGTCATGTTGAAAGGAGAATGGTTCAGGAGTGGATGGCAGGGACCCGGTTCCATGCCTTGGCCTGCCTCCAATTTTGTGTATGGCCTGAGCAGTCACAGCTCTGCTCTAGGCCCAGTGTCCCTGTCACGAAGGTTCATTGACATGTGCCATGCTCTCTTCAATACTGACCTCATTATCTGGATATTTTCTGATGTTCGAAGAGCCACCTACATGCTGGAACATTGGCTCCGTGACACTTGAGCCAAGTGAGATTTTTGTTGCATTGTAGTTTCCCTGTGTATAAAACAGGAGCAGGGAAGAGCTGGGATGCAATCTCAAGCCCTCCTGCCTGGGAACAAAGGGACCGGCACTAGACACTTAGTGTACAGCAAATCACTTAAGCCCTTGCTGCTTAAAGTGCAGTTGGAGCACCGGCAGCACTGGTCCCACCTGGGAGCTTGTTAGAAATGCAGGATCTCAGGCCTTACCCCGCACCAGCTGTGCCAGAATCTGCATCTTGTCAAGATCTCCAGCCAGTTTGTAAGCGTGTCGAGGTTTGACAAGAACTGATTTCAACCACCCAGAAGTGCTGTTTTAGGTCTCTTGTAACTCCAGTTGTGATTAGTACAAGGAAGTGGCAGGCGAGGCAGCTGGGCACATCTGTATTCCTCTTTAGACCTCTGCTTCCCCAGCTGTAAAATGGATGGAGTTGGAGCCATACTAGGCCAGCGGTTTTCAAACTGGGTTCCCTGGAGCCCTAGGGTTCCCTAGAGGAGCCTCGGGGGCAGCCATGGGGGCGTGTAGGAGGCTAAGTGGGCTGGGGGCCGTGCCATTCACTATATACACAGCCTTGCATGTCTCTGTGGTGTCCTGGGCTGGTTAGGCTCCCACGTAGGTCTGGGGCTGGGGCTGGGGTCCACCCTGAGCAGACTCTCTTCTTTGCCAGGGAGCGCTTGAAGCGCAGCCAGAAGAGCACCAAGGTGGAGGGCCCAGAGCCGGTGCCGACTGAGGCCTCGCTGAGTGCCGAGCAGGGGACGATGACGGAGGTGAAGGTGAAGACGGAGCTGCCCGATGACTACATCCAGGAGGTGATCTGGCAGGGCGAGGCCAAGGAGGAGAAGAAGGCGGTTGGCAAGGATGGGACCGGCGACGTGCCTGCCGAGATCTGCGTGGTGATCGGTGGCGTCCGCAACCAGCAGACCCTTGGTGAGTTCCTGTCTTCGACGGTCAGGGCTAGGACCAGGGTGGGAGCATGGAGCCTGGCAGCTCTGCCCCTTCCCTGGCCGAGGGCTCCCCTCTGCCCTCAGGGAGAGATCAAGCTCCTTAGCCCTTGCCTTTGCTTATTCAGGTCTAGTCTGGAGAGTTCTTCTCTTTATTTCTAATGGGGCAAAACCCTACCCATTGCTCAAGACCTTGTTTAAGTCAAATGCCTGGAACCTTCTGTGGACCCAGCAAATCCCCATGCCTGGGGGCTCCACAGCCCCGGCGGGTCTAGCACAGCCCTTCTCGCTCGGCGTCCTAAATGCCTGTCTGCTTTTCTCCCGCCTTGCGGGAGGGAGATCCCAGCACAGGTCCTGCCCAGAGCAGATACCCAGTCAGGATCGGATCAGTGACAGACGGCCCCTGCTCCTGCCTCTCCTGGCCAGGGCCGGGCCCCAAGGAGCTCCGTGGAAACTGGCATCTCAGTAACGATTTCTCCCCCTCGGGTCTCCAGCACAAGCCAGGGCTCCCCGTCAGGGGTCCCTGCACGACTGCCAGGTTCAGACTCAGATGCCCACAAGGCCCAGCAAATAGGAAGATTTAGCATAACAGAGATGAGCCAAGGGGGGCAGGGGGCGCGAATGCATCCAGCTGGAGAAGGCACGCCGCGTGTGCGGGGGGCGCTGCTCCCCAGCTGCTGTGCGGTGGTGGCTAGGTGGGGTTACAGGCACAGCGCTGCCACATTTCTGGACAAATCACACCCCAGAAATGAAAATTTGTGGTGAATTCTTCTGGCTTTACATGTTGGCAACTAATTCACCTTTTGAAATCAGCCAAACAAAACGTATCTGTGGGTCAGAGTGCCTGTGGGCACAAGTTGCAAGCAGTTTTCATCTGCGGCCTCCTGCGTTTCCCATGCCCAGCGTGTTCTTAGAAGTGTTGCCACTGCCTTCCTCTCCCCTGCCCTTCCCCGCCCAGCTCTGGCTCGCCTCCTCCCGACGTGCAGGCGTCTCTGTCTTCCCGCGCGTGGCACCCCGGGTTTCGTGGGGAGGTTCCCTGTGTCTGTTTCTGGGAGTTCAGACTCAAGTCCTGTTGCCTGTTCTTCCCATCTGCTGGGGATCAGCCTGGAACTCCCTTTCCCAGCTGTTCCTCTGCTGGCGGTGGCCGTCATCAGCCCCACCTGGGACATTGCAGCATTTCCCCTAACCCCAAAGGCCATGTTTTTGTGTCCCCCTGCCTGGTATTACCTGCCCTCTGCTCTGGCCGCCAGGAGGGAAAAACAAAACACTGGCCATATCACTCCCTTGCTTCTAAACCTTGGGACTCTCCACTGTCTCTGGAGTCTGGGATGTGTCATCAAAATACTGTATAACCTGGGCCTTCTAGCCCGTTTCTTGCTTCTGATCTTTCCAGACCTTTCATTTCAGTGCAGTCTGCTCTTCTTCTACTTTGCTCATGCTGTTCCCTCTCCCACGAAGGCCTTGCCCATTTCCACATGCCCAAATCTAACCCATCCTTTAAGGCCAACTCCAGCGCCACCTCCTCCCAGAAGCCTTCCTTGGTCTCCTCTGGTCAGACTGGTCTGTTTCTACCCTGCCCCTCATTTGGGGCACTTCCCACTGTCTCTTTCGATTAGAGGGGCTTTGTCTATGCCTCGAGATTGGGAACCCCTAAAGATTGGAGCTCCAGGACCTGCCTGATTTATGTCTCCATGCTCCCCGCTTCCACCTCACAGTGCCTTGTAAAGTATTGGCTTCTGGGAATGGCGATGTTGACGTCGGTGCTGTAGCTGTTAGGATGGGACTAGGTTATGCTACGGTAACAAAAAGACCCTAAAAGTAACAAGAGATCTTGATAGCTCAGAACCACAGAGGTTTATTTCTAGTCCACGCTGCACATCCGCCACGAACGCGGGGCTCCCCTCTGCTCTGGACCCAGGCTAAGAGCAGTCGTTTTCTGGAATGTTGCCAGCCGAGTGACAGGGAAGGCGAGCTCTGGAAGGGCTCACACTGGAAATCAGCTGCTGTAGCCACAGCGAGAGACGTTAACTCCGCTCACAGTCACTGGCCGCACAAGTCACCAGGCCCCACCCAACCTCAGAGAGGCCAGGAGATGCCGTCCTCCCCGTGACAGGATGGGAGGGAGGCAGGGATGTTCGGGGAGGAGCAGGAGCGACAGCGCAGGGCCGAACGAGAGAGCGAGTGTTTTCAGGGGCCCTCGCCCGACCTCCCCTCGTCAGTGTTGACTCCCCGAGGCCAAGGACGGTGTTAATCACTAGTGGATTTGTTAGCTAATGGAAGAGAGGACGTGCGCCTGCTCCCTGTGGTGCGTGTGTTAAGACTCAGGGCTAACCCAGTCGCTGTTTCTGCCCTTCACCGGGAGATGCCCAGGGAAGGGTCCTCGAATCTGAATTCTGGGATGGAGCCAGCGCTCTGGATTCAGTGGGGAAAGCGGCCCAGGAAATGTTGGGAGTCTTGCCTGAGCCAGCTGCCCACATGGTGCGAGCCCCAGGGCCCGCCAGCCTCATGCCAGCCGCCACCGCTGGTGTCCAGCTCAGCTGCCGCTCACCAGCAGGGTCCTCGCCGTGCTGTGCCTTAGTGTCCTCATCTGTTAAATGAGGTGTGGTCCCTGTCCTGGCCACCTCACAGGGGTGGGCACACAAAGCAGCCGTGGAAGGGAACAGTGTTGCGTGCGGAGGGTGAGCTGGGGTCCTCGAGCTCGGAGTGATCAGGCTCTAGGACTTAGTAGGTGTGCTGCCTCGCACCGGTTCCTTGTCCTCTCTGTGCCTCAGTTCCCAGCATTGCAGATTTATGGGGTTATCTGAGGCTGCAAGGAGATAACGCATGCAGAGGCTCAGCATCATGCTTAGTAAACGGCGAGCTATTACTCTGGTAGCACCAGTGTTAATAGCATAAAGTACCTCTTCAAGGAGAAGGAGTAGTAATCATTTCTGCTTTTCTTCGCAGTCTAAGAAGGAAGCCAGTGGGATATAGAGAATCAGTGGCACGGGGAAGAAAGTTGGCGCTGGGTAAGGTGTGAGAAGACACGGGTTCTAAGTGGGCTTCAGCTTTCTCATCTAACTGGACAGGGAAACCTGCTCGGCCCCAGCCGTTCTTCTAGTACTGCCTCCCTCAGCTTCAGGGACTTGGAGCACCTTGCGGAACTTTGGAGTAAGCTGTTTGTGGCAGGCCCCTGTGAAAAAGATATATAAGCCCCGGTGGCATGTCGTAAGTGGAGCCACCGGTTTGGAGTCCTACCAAAGCAGGGCCAGGTGCTCGCCTCTGGTCACGGTGGCTAATCTTGCATGGTGAAGGCAGGCCTTCCTGCCCAAGGGTGTCAGAAGAAGCCAGCTTGGCCTCATCACCTGGAGAGAAAGGTATTAGAAAATCAGTGTTAAAACGTTGAGCCCTTTGAACTCACTCATCTCAAGATGGCAAGTAGATTTGTCGTGTGGTCCAAGTCCAAGCAGTTGCTACTGGCTGTTCTGTGTTAAAGATTCTAAAGGGTAGTGTGATCGATTGTTGATGTCTGCCCTGGATGTAGAAGTGGGTAGTAAGGCTACACATGCTATCAATTTGATACACTTGACCCCCTCATTTTATAGAGGGCCAGGCAAAAGGAGTTGCCCAGGGTCACTCAGCAAGTCGGGGACATTTTTTTCCTGTCAGGAAGGGCTCACTCCACCTCATAGCACCAGCCTCCTACCCGCTTCTAAAAGTACAGCAAGTAGAGACACCACTCCCAGGACCCAGCTCGGAGTGGGATGCTGGTTAGAGCCGTGGCTTTAAGCAAGCTCATGCCACAGTGTGCTTTCTGTGCCCTGGTGGTCGGGCGTCGGGGAGTCAACATGTTCCCGAGGCGCTTGGCAGGGGAGTGCCTGGTTAGCAGAGCCAAGGGCCTCCTGAGTACTTTGCTCACCCAGCCTCACTCGGGCCTCAGAGACGGGGCTCTGTTGCCGAATAGAATGGTGTCCCTGTTTGGTCACCCAGTGCTGTGCCATGAGGGAGCCTCCCCAAGTCCACACTGGCCCTTTAATAGCCATCAGACAAACAATGTTCCCAGTGACACAAACATTATCCAAGGCACTTCCCGTGGAGGAGCTCGGGTTGTGGGCACGTGGATGGCGTTTGGCAGCTCCTCGGGCTGGGACTCTGGAGGGGCATCAGTGCCCAGGAGGCTGGCTGCCAAGTCTGCAGTGGCCGCTGCCACTTCCCTGCTGCCCAGGGAATTCCTTGTCTGAGAAGGGCGTCTCTCACTCTTAGAAAGAACGTCACTGCCATTGGAGCTGGTGTAGGGTTTAGGGGCAAGACCCAGAGCTTCCTTTTTTAGCAAGAAGAACAGGGGTCATACTAAACTCGATGACTTTGTTGGATAAAATCAGAAGAGAAAGGAAGTGAGTTAACAGATGCCTTTGCCCACCTGACAAGCTGCGTGAGCTGCTCTGCACAGCGGCCCCAAGAAGGAGCGGCACAGCCACACTTGAGGTTGCAGGAGCGCCTCCTCTGTGAGGAACGGTAAAGTGTAAAACACTGCCATTGCTACTGCCCAATTCCATGTTCATGGCAGGCATTGCTAATTGATTACTGTACACTGCCCCAACAACGCACCTTGGAATCCTTCTCAACACAGTGCACCAAGAAGTCACAGCCAGTCAGCTAGAATTGAAAAATTGGAAAACCTACTTGCTGTTCTTATCCTTGAGGAAGACAAGGCAAGCTGGGTTTACAATGAGGGCATCAGGGATAGTTTCCCGGCTCCAAGAGACAGGGAGGCCGGGATCTCATCATGATGGTCAAAATGTGCATTCGAGCAGTCAGTGTTCTTCCCTGTGCTGTGAGACCATTGGTCCTTAATCCGAAGGCGGTCACAGATGAGGGATCCCAGGGAGAGCCACAGGGGCCTAGAGACCTGGCGGGGGGGTGTCCCAAGATTCCCCACTGGTGGTGCGGGAGCCCATGGAGGGAGGGAGTGGCCCAGACTCAACTGGGCTCCAATTCAGGTAAGCGTCTGGACCAAGCAGATTATTTCCAGAGAGTTAGCTCAGTGTGGGAGGATACCCCCAGAAAAGCTAAGGGCTGTTTGTCCTGGGAGGAGAGACTAAGGACAGTGAGGGGATGAGGAGGTGGATGGTAGAGTTTAAAAGGTCACAGCGTGTAGCATTTTGCAGGGGACAGACAGAGCAGGCACATTCCAGGTAGCTCCAGCCAATACAGAGAAGTCACCAGGAGGGGGGATGTCAACTCAGTGAAAGGAGAGACTTTGTGATTGTGGGAACTGTTTGGTAACTGGAAACCGGCCTGTGAGGGAGTGAGTTCCCTGTCCCGACTTGGTGGTCAGGGAGGGTCACTGGACGGGTGCAGGAAGGGGAAGTCAAGGTTCAGATAGACGGGAGGTTGGATTTTACAGGGGTGTTTCTAGGCAGTGAGCTTCGCGCACCAAGGACGGAGGTGTTTCCTCACACACAGGGCTGTCTGGGAAGCCGGGGAAAGAGGAGGAGGGTGGTGGCTGGGCCAAGGCCCTGGAAGGAGCAACAGAAGAGCGTGACAGCCATTCAGACATGGCCACGTGGGTTTCAGCCCGCGACAAACCCAAGCAGCGTAGGTGCCAGGTCCTGCTTCACAGTGCCAGCTGATAGTTCGTTTCCTGTTTCAATAGGTTGTTGGCAGGGCTTCGCGCCTGAGCCTGCCAGAACCAACACTCAGCTCTTTGCTGCAGCCGCTTGGAAAGGAAGGGTTCTGGCCACCCTCCCAGGCGCCCACCCCAGTCTTTGCTACTGACTCTTCATCTGGTGATCTGAGGCGGGAAGGGGGTCCTGGTTGGAGGGCCCCTGTTGGAAAGGGCCCCTGGGCTGTAAGTCAAGAGATCCAGGATCTACCCTGCTGTGGGGCCTTAGATAAACCCCTTAACCCCTCTGAGCCACAGTGTCTTGAGTGGTGAGTGAGTATGATAAAAATCTGTCCATCTTGACAGTAGAATTGTTGGGGGCACAGTGAAGTCATATGTATGAAAGTGTTTTTAAACGGGGACAAAAAATGCAAAACAGATGCCACGGGTATTAGCTGAAGCCTCAGGCTGCTGGTACCGCTGGGGTTGGTTACCTCTGGAGGGACAGGAATCCAAAAGACCAGCCGTTTCAGACATTCTTTGTTCACTGTCACCTAAAACAATTTTGAAAAACTGTATATCCTCTTTCACATGTTTGAGTTGATATCTAACATTTTTATCCAAAGTTTAAGTAATCGCAAAGGATATCATTTTCAGAATATTCTGTAAAAAGAAAAAAAGAAAAAGAAAAAGGTGGCATTTTGGAAATAAAACTGTGAACCACTCTTTTAAATGTATCCAAGGGATCCAAACACCTCTGCTATTTGATAGCCGCCATCATCACTTAAAAAACAGACGAAAAAGCTCATCTTTAACAGTCAGAAATTTTACGTCTTTCCTTCTCTCCTTGAACTCATATTTCCAGTCCACTTCCCCCATAGGATTTCATCCCGATGTAATATATTTTTTATGCTTGAAAGTCTTTTATTGATCAGTGTTTCACACTCATCTGCCACAACAAGATGTACATAAATTGAAATTGAAATTTCTAAAAAAAAAAAAAAAAAATTTCCTGGGATCATAAAGCTCTACATTCTAAATCACTTTTTTTCCCCAGATTGAGTTGTTATTAGCATACAATCCATCAAAACCAAATTTGAATAAATAGTAGACGTAAAAGTAAAAATTATTGAAAACGCACCTCTTAATGAAATGAATAGGGCTTTCTTTCTTTCTCAATTGGCTCATGTATCTGCGAATTAATATTTCTTACTGCTAGAAGGAGACAGGATTCAGCATTAATTCGTGTTTTGGGGTTTTGTAGGTGTAAGTGCTCAGAAAGCCTGATCCCATTTATGGAGCTGGCGCCGATGGAGTTCCGTTTTAGCAGTGTCACTCAATTCTTTGAACTCCTTCCAAATTATATGCCAAAAATCACACGGGGGTCTATCATCAGACAGTATTTTTAATGGTCTCTTCACTGACAACTCCATTATATCCTCCTTCAATTTTGTTGAAAGCAGAGAATTGGAAACGACCCGATTCAAAAGAGGAGTTGTTCCTGGTCATTAGATCCACTCACTTTGTACCCCTGACACTGATATTTTGGGTCATCTCTTTGCTCAGAGCCCCGAGGTTTTTATTCCCTGGGGAAAGGCGCACCGTAGCAGGATTGAGGAGGAGGGTGAAAGAATTGACTTTTGTTTGCAACGTGGGGGAAGGGTGACCTTGCAAATGGAAAAGAGAACTGGTGAGTGGAGTCTCCCCACCTGCCGTGTGCTCTGGCACGTTGACTTTAGGAAAGAACGTGTTTGGAAGTTGACAATTTTCCTAAGACTGCTTGTGCTCACATACCCCTGGGAGCAGCCTCCACACATCCCCAGGGCATTGTGTTCTACCGGGAAGACCCTGCTCCAGAGGACATTCAGTCTGAGCCCAAGCCCCAGTGAGCCTCGGGAAACCCACTTGTCCACGACTTCCCTCTCCAAGTCCCCTGACCTCCTGCAAGCCCTGGGCGCAGCTCCTCTTACACCTTCAAACCAAGAGGGCTGGGCGCTCCTAAATGTGTGATCTGTGAGCAGCCGCTCCTGAAAGACTCTGGGCTGAATACAGGACTGCGCGTAGTAAGGAACCATCTCTCGGTGCCCACCCTTGCGTTGCTCTTCTCCCACGCACCTGCCTTTGGATCTCTGTCTTGTTGCCTTGCGTGTATCCTGAAAGGTGTCCAAGCTTCTCTGGAGCCAGTGAGTGCTAATGATAGGGGTTGAGGGTCGCTGTCCCTTGTTGCTCCTCAGAGGACTGTCTTCTCCTAGGTGTCTGCCCACTTCTCCCTTCCGTGACCTCGGGCACTAGACCTGCCTGGCCTCACCTGGTTTGTCCAGCGCTCCAGGGAGGGAGCTAAGCCAAGGTCTCTGGCAGGTGCTTGCGAAAGGTGCTGGACAGGAGCTGTTAATGCTGATTTGTCAGGATGGGGACCGTGGATTCTTGCTGCATCACTAGTGACAGCAGGGGTGGGGGAGGAAAAGGCTAAGCTCCCGTGTGCTCGCCAGCCCTGCCCGCTGTCCCTAGTAGCCCATCCCTGAAGGGGGCACACAGCTCACCTGACGTCTAGCAGGTGACCTGGCATGGTGTCAATAGGATGGCTCTGAAGTCCTGAAGGTTCCTCACCAGCCACTAGCTGAGTAACCCCAGCCCTGGACAGCCTGGCTGCTGGAACCTTACGCTCATCCTGGAAACGGGTGTTGAGTTGCCCCAGCCTCACGAGGACTTCGGGGAAGATGGAGGATGGAAACGAGACCCGATGTGCTCGGTAAAGGCTCCCAAGCACCGTGTCTTCTGGTGCTTTCCAAGGGGCTGACTGTGTGGCTTGGGGGCAGGTCAGATCTGAGCAGTCTCTGGCGCTGTGTGTCACCTCTCTGCTCCTTGCTTCCTTCATCTGAAAATGGGGATAAAGATCACCTGTATCTGCTGGGGTTCTGAGGGTGACCCGAGTCTGGATCCTGCCCTCACGACTTGGCAGTGTGAGCTGGGGGAGTTGCGGCTCACTCCTGCCCAGCTTCCGCTTCCTCACCGGGGCAGTGGGGTCAGCGGCCAGTCCGTGCAGAAGCGTTGCAGATGAACCTGCTGCACTTGGCGTGGTGACGGTGGCTGCCATGCGTGGTTCACAGAGGAAGAGAGCGCCCGGGGGCGTGGCAGCAACAGAGGAAGCATGCCGGGCTGGGAGCCAGGTGTCAGGACCGAGAACGGTCACGCGAAGAGTCCCTGAGAAGGCTCTCCAGAGCCCCACTGGACCAACCTTGACCAACACAAGGCCACTGCACGCCTGGGGCACATCTCCTTGGAGGGTAATTTTACTGGAAGGTTTTTGGGGAGAAATTTTACGTTCTAGCCAAGTGATGACTCAGAATACAGAGAAAACACAAAACTTCACGGGGTTGCAGCCTTTTGCTGCCTCTTTCTGCTGTACCCCAGCCTCCCTGGGGAGCACATGGATGCCCCTCGGCCAGCACAAGTTCTTTAGTGAAGACATAGACATAGTGTGATCTTGTCCACCCTTCTTGAAGCGCAGCTGGGGAGACCGAGGCCCTGAAAGCGCAGGTGGCTAGCCAGCCCTAGACGCAGACCCCCTGCCCAGCTGACTTTGCTCCTCCCCTAGCATCCCAGGCATTCTCCAACTTTAAGGGCTCTTTCTGATTTCTTACGTAATTCAGATGGAAAAGCGCCCGAAGGCAGCCCCCACGGTGGATCTGTGCGAAGCCGGTATTCAGGGACCTGGATTTTTGACCAAGCATTGAGATATGCATCTGGTACGTGATGGCCGAGGGGCAGGGCCTGATCTGGGGCCAGCATGGGGGGAGGCACAGCTGGACGTAGCCATCAGCTGCAGGCCCCTGAGTAAGCAGGCCCCACTAGCGTCTCAGGGCCAAGAGGGGCCACCCTCCCCAACACCCTGTCCCTGCTACATGGGAGCAAATCTGAGCCTGCCCTGGGGACTATGGAAACACGTGGGTCTTGGAGGGATGGTAGAGCATTGGGAATCTGGAAGTCTAGAATGTCCGGACCATTTTGGCAGCACTTCCTGTGGGCTGCGACTCTGTGAAACAAACCAAGAGAGCAAATGGTTCCGGGGCAAATGTGTTTGGGAGCCCCAGGTTACACAGTGGCTGGCTCCCTGCACCACTGGGCTCCTCCGAGCTGCGGCCTCTGCCGTGCACTGTGTCTGCCCAGAGGGCCAGCCATGAGGCCTTCCTCACACCCACTTGGCCGTGCTCCTCTTTTTCCTGGGAGGCATTTAGGGAGTTGGGTTCCAAAGAAAACACTTTGGAAAATGCTGATGGTAACAGCAGCTGTCATTTGTTGAGCGGCTGCAGTGTAGCCAGCACTGTGCTAAGGACACATAGTATCTTTGCTCACACCACCCCCGCCCCAGGTGGGCACGGTTTTACAGAGAGGAAGCCTGAGGCGTAGTTGTTCCGTGACTTGTCAGGGGCTCCCTCGCTGGTATGTGGTGTGCTGGGGTTTGAACCCAGTTTGCTGACATCACTGCACTGTGGGCTGCCACTCGGGTAAACTCTCCCCACACTCCACCTCCCACCTCTCTGCCCCTCTGGGCCCATCTACAGACAGAGGACCTGGAGCCCAGGGTCTTAGAGTGAGCCAGTGGCAGGTGGGGCCTGGGGTCCTAGGGTGAATGAGTGGCAGGCGGGGCCCAAGGTCTTAGGACGAGTGGCAGGTGGGGCCCAGAGTCTTAGGGCGAGTGAGGGGCAGGCTGAGGGCCCCTCCCAGCAGCACCCAGTGCGCAGTCTGGAGGCCCAGTGTGCTGGGCAAGGTGCCTCACTCTGCATCAGGAGGTCAGGAGATGGCTGAGGAGCCATCGTGGCCCCCACGGCTCCCTATATTGGGTGAGACCCATGAGCAAGGTCCCCTGTGCCCTCAGCTCTCTCCGTG
This sequence comes from Indri indri, assembly GCA_004363605.1. Lineage (NCBI taxonomy): Eukaryota > Metazoa > Chordata > Mammalia > Primates > Indriidae > Indri > Indri indri. Next base: position 4,182 of record RJWJ010007130.1, on the reverse strand, counting down.
GGCTGTTGGAGGACCCCATAAAGCCCATCGGGACTTGGGTTGGTTATGAACAGCTGACTCACAGGGTCAGTCCTATTGATCCTGACCTCATCGTGACATGCAGGAAGCATAGTCCTGTTTTATAGGTGGGGAAACTGAGGCTGAGACAGGTAAAGGGGCGTATCGTAGGTGTCTGAGCTCAAACAGCTAAGAGGCGGCGGAGCTAAGCTACCTTCAGACTCCACATCCTGCCCCCTTTTGGCTTAATCCAATACCGCAGGCGCACACCTAGTAAACGGGCCTCTGCCTCTAGCGAGGTCCAAAGAGAGCGTGAGCTAAGATGTCCACCCTCACCAAGGGTCTGCTGCTGTGCCGGGAACACCATTCACACTTAGCCTTCACACCGACCCTCCCACATCATCCATCTTTTCCCGAGGAGGACGCTGAGGCCCTGCCAGTAAGTGGCAGGGCTGGGACTCCATCGCAGATCTGACTGTAAACCAGCACTTCCCACGCCCGGACTCCGGGTGCCAGAGTCCCTTGAGGACCTTGTTGGAAGAGGCAGATTCCTAGGCCTCCACCCCAGCCGCTCTAGAATACTAAGCTAGAGTGGGCCTGGGCCTCTGCATTTGTCCCTGGCCATTCTGTTAGGCAGAGCGGGGGGCCCTGGGCCCAGGTGGCATCAGACTGTCATGAGGGTGCCAGTAGGTGGGGGATGGGCAGAGCCTCTACTCCTGGGGTCCCTGCCAGGCTGGGTCAGAAGGTCACTGCTTGGCTTCCTGCTATGGGCCTTAGCCCCAGGCTCTGCGTGGGTGGGCTCCTCCTTCAGCCTGTCTGCAGCGCCCACTGGGAGTTTAGCTGTTTCAGTCTACCTGCTCCTGGGAGAAGGGCCTGGCAGGGGGCTGGAGTCAGGTGTTTTCACCAAGTTGGTCTCTATATGTCTGAGGGAACAAGGCAGCTCCTCAGCGGGTGTGGGGGTTCCTCTGCTAGCCAGGCATATGTGTAGTAGGGCTGGGCACATGCTAGGGGAAGTGTGGGCCACCCCTGTAAGGTAGGTACCGTTAGCCCCGTTCTGCAGATGGGCAGACTGAGGCTTGGTATGTCTCGGGAAATTACCAAGGTTACGCTGCCAGTAAGTGGTGGACAGGGACCCAGCTGTGTCTGATTCAAAGTCTGTCCTCTTAACCTCTGTCTCATCCTGGCAAGAAAAAGGGTTAGCTGGAAGTTACTGCATTTAAGTGATGATTTCCTTATGCGGATGTGATTTATTCCTTTCAGAGCACTGTTATGTCCATCTCCTTTTTCCTCTCAAGGTGTAAGTATGAGGGTTAGTTGAAAAAGTTACCTTCTCCGTCTTACAGATTTGGAAACTGAGGCCCAGAGATGGGAGGGAAGCTTTCCTCAAGGTCACTCAGAGCAGGAGGCAAACCTGGATGTAGACCCCGGGCGTCCTGACTGACATCTGGCGCAATGCTGCCTCTTTGCTTGCCAGGGGTCGCCTGCGCCCCCAATGCAGTGTCAGCTGTGCTTGGACTTGGGTCCTGGGGCCTTGTGGTCGCAGACGCTGGGTGCCAGCTGACCAGTCCTTCCCTCTCCTGTTTTCCAGGGTCCTATGAGTGTGGAATCTGTGGCAAGAAGTACAAGTATTACAACTGCTTCCAGACCCATGTACGGGCACACCGAGGTGAGTGGGGTGTCCCCAGGGCAGAGCCCAGGGAAATACCCATTTCGCACTTGGGCCCCTCTTGAGCCACCCTGAGGCCCTGAGAGCTCCAGTCTCCCGAGGTCTCTTCCATCTTTCTTCAGTAGGAGGGCGCCAGGCAGGAGAAGGTGGCCGCCTGGTGTGGGAGAGCACAGGGGTGGAGGGGAGCCAGCAGGACTCGCCACCCGGCCTCTCCTGGAGGGCTGCCGCCTGCCCCTGCGGCCTTGTCCTCCAGGACGCGTCGGCACCGCTTGGTGCCAGCGGCTCCCATGGGGCACGCGCGCAAGTCATCACGTGTGTTACTCATGGCAACCTTGGGTGAGGGGCTGGGCATCTGCTTCCCGTTCTGAAGGTGAGGAAACTGAGGCACAGGAGGGATGGCAGCTGCCTCTCTCTGAGCCTGGCAGGCACGGGTCGGGGCCCGGCTGACGTCAGGGGCCCCGGGAGGACTGTGAGGCTCTCCCCCTGCAGCTCCCGTGGGAAGAGCCCTCCCGGGTTCTCCCTCACGCTCAGCGCCAGCTCACCGTCCGCTCACCTCCTTCCTCCTCTCTCTCTGCAGACACTGAAGCCACCTCGGGGGAGGGAGCCTCCCAAAGCAGTGAGTACTGTTTCCCCCGCGTGGCTGGTGGGGGCTGAGGGCTGGGAGGGAGGAAGAGAAGACGCTTGTCCCCTCCCCCTGGACTGCCCTGAGTGGCCTCTGAGAGACACGTTGCTGGGCCAGAGTCCTTATGAAACCGGAGCATAGTATCTCAGAGCAGCCCTTCCCAAAGTGTGTTCCGTGGCAAGAAAGGCTTCTCTGGCCACATAACCTTGGGCAACCTGAGTTGTACTAGGATAGGTGGGTTCGTTTGCAGTGGACGTGTTGGGACCCTTCACTGGCAGTCGTGCCTGTGTGTCCCCAGTGGGAACCCAGCCTGTGCAGTTTCCTGTGTTCTTTGACTCTGACCCATGGCCCTGGGGCTCCGTAGCTGACTTTGGGAAACACTGCTTCAGACTCATCTCATGCGCACCCACAGCCACGGGCACCGGTTGCTTATTGGTGATCTGCCCTGGGTGCCTTATCCCAGCTGTGGCAGCGCAGGGCCCTGCCGTCTGGGGACAGCGCTCTGCTGTGCTGCACACAGGCCCTCCTTCCCACTCCAGACCCCAAGGGCCTGGTGAGCAACCTGCCGGGTGGGTGTGCAACACCGAGCTCCAGAAGCCAGCGGCTCCGCCCCTAGGTGTGTGTCCAACAGAAACGTGTGCCCACGGCCACCAAAAGGTGTGAATTAGAATGTTCTTAGCATATTGTTCCTAACAACTCCAAACCAGAAACTGCCCAAATGCACAGTGCTAGTTGAAGGGATGAACAAGTATATTCACACGAAGGACTCGTAGCCACACACAACCACATGGATGACTCACGTTCACAAACACAGTGATCAAAATAAGCCTGACACGAAGTTCATCCTCTGAGGTCCTGTGTATAGAAAGTACAGGAGCAGCTGAAACTGATGCTAGTAGAGGTCGGAAGAGTGGTTGCCCTGGGGAAGGGGCTTCTGTGTTGTTTCCTCAGCCGGGTGTCGCTTACGTGCGTGTTTTCAGTTTGCAGAAATTGAATGAACTACACGTTTATGATTTATACATTGTTCTGTATCGGGGGTTAGCATACTTTTTCTGTCGAGGGCCAGATGGTAGGTATTTTAGACTTTATAGGCCAGACGTCTCCGTCACAGCTACTCGGCCCTGCCCTTATAGCAGGAACACGCCAGAGCCGTGATGTAAATGAATCCCTGACCAAACAGATGCTGGGCAGGATTTGGCCCACGGACCATCATGTGCTGTTCTATGTGTTTGTTATACCACCATAAATAGTTTTTAAGATAATAAATGAATAGTACCCCCAAAACCCCAAATCAAAGCAGTTTGAAGAGGTGCCTGTGGCTGAAGACGGCTTTTTAACTGGCCCGGTCCTAATGGTGTTCCTTGTAAGCACTTCCCGTCCACTCTCTGTCTGGGTTCCTCACCAGAAGAGAGGCAGGCGGGGCTGCGAGGCTTCCTCCGTGTTCTGGAGGGGAATCAGGCCCAGGTTGGCTACACACCTGCCACAGCCCCCAGCCGGGAGGAGGCAGAAGCCCGCCCCTCCCCTCCCTGGCCTGCCGCCCTGCCCCAGCCTGGCCCTTGACTCCCGTGTCCCTCAATAGCTCCATTCTTTTCTGGCTCCCATGGTCTGCCTGCGGTCAGCCACACATTTAAAGAACTTCCCTATTTATCTTTCCTTCCTCGGCTATTCTGGGCCCCTGGCCTCTCCGGCAGCCCCTCAATGAGCCGTTGTGTTCCGCCTGCTTCCGCTGTGCGCGGGCTGCCGCTTGTCGAGGGCTGTGCAGCCAGAGGTATTTTTAGTTCTTCCATCGCTTTTCCCTTTCTCCCCGTGGAGTTTTCTCCCCACGGTCGGTGTGCTCTATTTTATTCTCAGCCCTACACCCCCACCCTGACCCAGGCCAGCAGTGCCTGCTCGGAGC